>JASSUY010045121.1:0-11438 GCA_032466535.1 Forpus xanthops
GGATAGTGCAGCTACTCCAGCTCCAAGCATGGCAGCTACACCACTCCCAGGGACAAGTACAGCAGCTACTCAAACTTTGACCATAATGGACAACACAGATATTCCAGCTCCAAGTACAGCAGCTATACCACCCCCAGTGACAAGTACACCAGCTATCCAGGTTTCAGTTGTGAAGATTTGTAGCTCAGCCTGATAGAAACCAGCAATAATACGCTGCAGTCAATATTTTGCATTTCACGTATTTTAGCTCTTCTAGCTTTTTCTAATTTACCTCTGATTTCTCTGTCTCTATTTGGATACCAGGACAAAAGCACAGGAAATAAAAGCATAGAAATCTCAGTCAATGCCTGAAACTCTGGCACTATTCCTGGGAGCTGAAAGATATCCCTTCTTCAGTAAGGTCAATGGATGTTTGCTCCCATACTTTCTCCCAGAGATCACATTCACAGTGCCCCAGGACATGTCACATTGATTTTCAGTGAGGTTCCTCAAAGGCAGTACACTGACAAGCTATTACTTGTCTCTCGTTTTGGATATATCTGACTGCCCCTCATCATGTCTTAAGCCCGCTATATTTCAGGGTACACTGGAGCTCCAGAGGAGACTCAAGAAGAGCCATGCAGGCTACAGGCAACTAGCTGCAAGGGAACTTTACTCAACAGTCTAACATTAATTGCCTCATTGCTCTGGGAGTGCTTAACCTCTTCCCTGAGTCCACCAAGGCATGTAAACAGACCAGGTATAGACAAAAACGGAAGGTGCCTGAAAGCTGCAGAGACTCTCTCAAATTCAAAGGAGAACAGAGCCGAAGGCCTCAGCTGTAATATGATGTTACTGTTATTCAAAGAGTTTGTTTGAATAGTTGTGGAAACTAGGGAGAGTTTAAGCCATTTTCAAGATTAGTATCTGCTGAGCCATTGAAAAAGGGTTTTGCTTTATATTAAGTTGTTTTTGTGTCAAGATCAAGAGCTATTATCTTCTTACAGTTATTATTTATATGGAAATATAGTTTTGGTTTAGAAACATTTCTGGAAGTAAAAGTAAGAAAAAACCCTAAAACCTACTCCCTGAATATTTTGTTTGAAACCTGCCACAAAAGGTGCTGTTAATAACATAAAGCAGGAAAAGGCAGGAAAACAAGATCTTCAAGTTGAAATCAGAAAAGGTTCCAAACTACTGACTGAGCTTTGTCTATGCCAATCAAAGCTCTGGAAACTGAACTAGACTGGAAATTTTATCTTTCTGGTCCTCTTACCAAACTCAACACATTTCCTCATAAGAGAAAGAAACTACTTAGAAGATCTAAGATCAAGCTCTTTTGAGAGAGCAAGTTTCTTAAATGCTGCCTCATACACTCCCCCCCAAAAGGAAAAGATGTACTGTAATCAATAGGACTACTGGACCGCCTTAGTGCTCAGTCTTTGCTTCCAATGCAGGTATTAATAACAGGAAATTAACCTGACTTCAGTAACTGATACATTTAACTGATTTCAAATGCCTATTCTACAAACTTCTGCATCCAGACTACTTATCAGAGACCTCTTATAGTCAGTAGAGTAGAATATTTACTACTAAAACAAATGAAAAAAGAGCTCTGTTTTTTCTCACCCTGAAGCAGATATTCAAATTAGAATGGGTAAGTTGTGCCGTAAAAGTATTTCTCAGTAAAGTGAGCTGAAGATGACCAGCTTAAATGAGGTTAAGTTTTGTCCTGCCACTGAAAAATGTAGAAAATGAGGCCATGGATTAAAGCTTTGAAAGTAAATAAGCTCAAAGTATGAATGATTATGTAAGATGAAGCTATGTCCTTGTTTCTACAAGACATCACTGTGAGCATCAGGCTGCTCTGGTCACATTTGGAATGTGTACTGTACTTTACACACAAACAAACTGCAAGTTGCCCTCTTATGAAGAACATAAACCGTGTGTGATGTGGTAAGCAAGATATGGCCGTGATTCAAAGAAAATTAAACTTTCACCTTGAAGATTTTTCCAGACTCATAAAGCAATCTCGTTTTTTTTGAAGTCTAACACCAGATTTGTAGACAAGGTATGGGTGTGGGGATGGCCTTGGCAGCATAGGAACACCTACCTCAGAGGACTTAACTCTCCTGTTTCGTGGACAACTTGTATGGATCCTCAGAAAGCAGTATAATTTTACCCCTTGTAAATTATCATCTCAACACAGGAAATGTGTTTGCTTGGGTCATAGAGCTTAACATAAACAAATGTGGTGCCTTATTTTTCTGCATAAAATTTCTTCTTTGCAAAAAGACCTATTAGAGAATGCATAGAGACCACACTGTATATTAAATAAACCTCTCAGGAAATTGGCAGAACACATATTTTTTGTATTCAGAAAAAGGTATTTTCTACCAATATGCCTACTGCAAAAGAAACACACCTCATCTGCAATACTGGTGACATAGAGTCTGAATGAGCAGAAATCTAGGACTAGGCTGGTTGGCTCAGAATAGACCTGACCTTGATTTAAGAAGTGTGAAATTTTATCATTTCTGACATCACCTTAGAGGTTTGGAAACATACAGATCTGAACACATCAGATTTAATCCTCTCCTATCTGGCCTCTTCACCGGTTGGCTGGTGCCCCTTACATACATAGCTTCAGCAGCTGTGATTCCAGGTGTTCGCTTCCACTCTAGCTGTGCAATTGGCTCAAAACACTCACATTTTATCCACCCTTTTCATTTTTAAGAACAAGAAAATTCAAGCTGTTAAGTATATAATCTTTTTTTTTCTCTCTCCAACGTTTTTTACTAGATCTTTATGATCTACTGTAACAGTTTTCCAGGAGAAAAACACCTTTATGAAGTGTTAACTACTGGCAAATTTGAATTTTTGTCATGTGTGACATAAGTAAAAGAAGATACTGTAGAAACTCATTCTATGAAGAATACTTCAGTGAATGTATTTCAGATTCTGATAATCATCTTGTCTCATGAAAAGAGTGCTTGTATATGTGATGAAACCGTAATATATTCAGATTTGAAATTAATGAAGTGTTTTTCACATAGCCTGCAATTTATTTCCAAGTATTTTACTAAAGGTATCTTGAGACTGATATGAATAGTATCAGAAGCAGACTGGTTATATACATTGGGAAACATTTAAAATTAAAGTCCTTAATACTAAATGCATACATAAGTTATGGGAGGAGTCATTTAGTCTGTGTCCTGGTAGAAGACAATCTCCAGTGCTGTTGCCAAGGCATAAAATTTTGAAGATAAAAATATTTCATCAAAATCTTACCTTATAAATTTATCTTCATCTTATAAAGTCCTTTTTATCCTATAAAGTCCTCTTAAAAGAATTCTTACATCTTCCTCATGGATAAGTGTTGGATAAGGACAGAGAAAGGATGATGAAGTAGATGGACCCTGGTTCTAACTTGGTATGCCAATTCCTTTTCATAAGAATAGGTTGAAAATATCAAAACTTTACAAAAGTTTAAATGAAAATATGATTCTGTTGTTTGACCAACCCAAGCTTGCCTCATTAGGGGCAATATTTTTTTCTAATGTGGCAGAGAAAATTTTCATACTCTCCACTGGACTGAAAAGCTTTGAAAATTGCAGTCTGAATGTTGATGGTACATAAAGTGCATCAAACTGCTACTTTCCCATTATCATTTGAGAAGCCTACACGGTTTTGCTTTTCTCTTATTTCTTTATTAATAATAGTAGTTAGATTCTCAACAGGTATAAATAGACCCTTTGCATAAGACACAAAATAAGAGTTAAGCCGATTTGTTTTATCTGAAAGATCTCACTAAGTCTGAATAAACACCAGTTTAAAAACCCTTGTAAGCACTGCAGTTACAATGCAGGAAAAAAACAGATATGCTTTAACGATCACAGACTGTTTTCCTATTCATTTGAAGAAGCCAATATAAACTCTCATAACAGGCATCATACTGTTAGAAGAACATTTAGATGGTGACAGAATTAGCTGTGTTCTTGAATATTTTGTAGGCTACTTAGTACCATGGGGAAAATGAAAGACTAAAGCTGCATCAAGAAAAGAGATATGTTTTGCCATTACACCTGCTGTCTATTAAAAAATTGATCATAGTGTGGATTAGCAGTGGTAGTCTGTGAAAATATTCATCTGTATTCAGCTCATTTCATTACCTTCCATTCCACCCTCCACAATAATTTTTGCATTTTTATGCATCAAAAAATGTGTTTCTATGTCTCTTTTTGCTTCTGTAAAAAAATAAGTGTAACAGTTTGGAAAATAAACAATATCAATGTCCATGACACCTGTGGATTTTCTATGTGACCAGTTATCTCATTTAATCCTCCTGCAAGTTAATGCATATAGATCCATTAAAAAAAAATGAGAAAAGCCTGTGCTACATTCTCTATAAATAAGCAACAGAACATTTATTCCAGCTGTAGGTTCTTATTTTTCGAATCTTTTCGAAGTCAAGGATTTATAATATATAAAATGGAGTACATGCAGTAACGTAACCATTTCCAACCTGTTCCTTGTGACTTCAGGAGTGTCCACAAGAAGATATTTTGTGCATTACAGGGTTGTCTTCAAATAAAACAGTGAGACATGAGAAATTCACTGTACTGAAATGTAATTCCATAGCAAGATAACCAATGGAAAAGCATTTAAGCAATTCTTATTCTATTTACCTAGCAGTAGTAGTTTGACCGTCCTAGCTTCCCTCTCTGCATCTGCCTGGAGTTTCTTTTCCAGTTCTCTAGATCTCCTAGCCAGCTCTTTGCTCTCAGAACTGGCTCCACTGCCCATCTTGAGATGTTAAAGGTCTTTTGTTTGTCCAGCTGATTTACTTCTTGTCAGGCTAGTTGCTTTAATTCAGAAGAAGAACAGCAGCCTGTGCTTAAAAAACTCAAAATGTCCCATTCAAATTCTGTGTTCAGCCTCCAAACAAAACAGTCCCTTTTCACCTCTCTCATGATCTGGAGTTGCTATAGTCAAGGCTTTATATAAGGACATAGAAACGTACTGTTATGACGTCATGTAATTAAAATGATCCATTGAGTAGCAAAACCAAGGTATGGTTAGATCTCTGTCATTGTTTAGACAGGTTCCAGCTTCACACACATCAAAGAACTGTGCAGAATATCTTGAAACAATAAAATTGGGAATAACTTTGCTCAAGGAAAGAAAACCACCTTTGAAGAATTTGAACAAATAATTTTTTATCTTTCTTAGTGGTCATGGCTCTAAATATATATAATCTTTGTTTTAAAATGACAGAATTTGCATTTATATAGTTAAGACACATTTTGAGTCATTGACATGCAGAATGCTTGCTACATTTTCATATTATGTGAATGCTCCATCCCTGGCGGTGTTTGGGGCTGGGTTGGATGGAGCCTTGGGTGACTTGGTTTAGTGTGAGGTATCCCTGCCCATGGCAGGGGGGTTGGAACTTGATGATTTTGAGGTCCTTTCTAAACCTAACTATTCTATGATTCTATGATTATGGCAAGTACATTTATTTTCTTGAAATGGTAATGGGTACTTTACTGCCATTTGTAAATCTCGCTAGTGTGCAACACTATAATTCTTTTTAATATTATACTTATTCACCTAATAAAATATTTCAATCATATAAAGCATGCAAGTATGAGATTATTTTACAGTTCTACAATTATCAACTAATAGTAGTCAATAACACTCTGACTTTACAGTATAGAAGCTTACAATGCTTGGCCTGGAAATAATGTTCAATGTTTAAGGGTATATAAGTGTGCAGGTCAGTTTGAGGGACGTTAGACATATTTTTAAGGCAGAAGATAAATAAGGATGAGGACCAGAGGCAAATCATTTAATTCATCCCATCCTACTCAAAAGAAATTTTCCTATAGCAGAAGTAGGTGGACCTCACATGTAACAGGAAGGCAACTCATACTGAATGCGGAAGATGGGACTGAGAGGAATAAAGAAAGGTCACCAGTGGTAGTAATGAGTTCTGTGCCATAAGAGGTGGAGAGAGTTGTCTTCTGAGAAAAGACAGGATCTGCGATCATCCCATTCAATACTGAGTGTCTTCTCAGACTTAAAATTAAGACCACATACAGTAATAAAGATCTGACGGTTTGCTTTTTTCAGCATATGCTTCTCAGTCAGCAAAGCCAGAAGCCCTGTTTTCAGCCTCTTTGCACTACTTTGCCAGAAAGGAGTAATCAGTACTTGTTAACAGCTGAATTTTTGCATATACATTTACAATGCAAGAAAGTGCTGGTTTGTTAAGCCTATATTCCTACTTTGTTTATTCTTTAAAATAGATCATAATAAAAAATATATGCAACCACAGTAACAACTGGTTTGTTTAAAAAATGAAAATAAGATTCAGAAGTGTGGTATCAGTGCCAGGTGTCTCTTTGTCAGAGCTATAGACAAGTACAGCGTTCCTAAGGATTTCAGTGGGTTTGAAAAGTAAATCTGAGCAGTTCTGGACAGTAACAGCGTTTACAAATTTATTGATACAGACACAAATCATGGAGAGGGACATCATCTCCAGATTAAGGGCTCAATTCACTACTGATTTTTTTCCAGGCATATACTAGTATAACTCTATTTGGTTTGCATTTATTTTTTACAGTATTGAACTGAAATAGTGTAATGGTAAACTAGGTCCTATTCAGCTCTACCAGGATAAAATTAGTGTAAATATAAATTTTTCCTAAATGGAAAGCAATGGAAAATCAGGTGTGCATTCCATAAGGATTTTCCTGACATTCTCTTTAAATTTGCTTTAAATAAATAGGGGTCTGATGCAAGCAGGCTGAAAGCAGAATGTGTATAGGACTAGAAATAGAACTAATTACTTAATCAACATGCAATATCTATGATATCCATTTGATTTGCTCACTTCTGCCTTCAAAATCTTAACTAAAGACTTTAGTTAAAGACCATAGCAGCCTGTTTCTATTTCTCTGGAGAGTTAACAGGATTCTGTTCTGTTTTGAACATCATCATCATCATCACTAGCTATATTTTGATTGAAGAAATTTCTGCTGATGATTCAGCCAGAAGTGGTAGGCACTGCCTTACAGGATTCAGCTGAATTGAAAGTGTTCTGCAATACCTTTTCTCCACCTCTTCTAGGTGGAATAAAAATAAAAGGCAGGTCTCTCCCTGCCTCTTTTCTATTGCATCAGCCATGTGTATTTGGTATGGAAGTCTTTAAAAGAGAATAACTCTGGAAAATGCTTCTTTGAAATGCAATCATGCTTTGTGAAAGATTGGTTTTATGTTACTGGAGCTGTTTCCAGTGATGCACTCAAGGTGGCGCTGATAATGCAGAGTGCGCGCTGAAGGCATTCTGCAGTTCTAAGAGACTTTCTGAAAGGCTGTTTTCAATGATTTGTTCAGAAGTCATAGGTATGGGATCCTGAATTCCAACTGCAAATTATTATTTTGGAACTTAAAAGTGTACTGTTCTGTTTTTTTTTTTTTGTTTTTTGTTTTTTGTTTGGGTTTTTTTTTTTTTTTTTGCAAATTATATATATTTTTATGTTAATAGAGTCTTTCAATTAACTTAGGTTTTCTTTTTCAATTCATTCTGAAAGTGCTATGCTCTTTCCCATCAGAAGGGTAGCTTAGGAAATTTACACCTCCTTTCTAGACCTTTGCATATACAAACTATACAGATTGGAGCCTATTAATCTTCATGGTTCACCATAAGTAATGTTTTCCTCATTCCCTGATAAAATCTGGAGGAATGACATTGATTAAAATGGAGGAAGTTTTAGTAAGAATAGAATTCTCTAAATTTAGGAACCTTGAATTCAATTCCTTCGCTAAGCTCCTAAATAAAGGAAGTGTGAAAAATCTTCAATACAATGACTGTTAAAATCAAAGGAAACCCTTCGGGTTCTATTGGCTATGGAATTTCTTCCAATGCACAGGAAGAAACAAAACATCTTGCAATTACTCTGTTGGGCATTGACAGTGTTTTAGTGGGAAAGTTTCCCTTACACCCTGATCATTGACAAGCTCTTCTAGACTTCTGTAGCTACTGGCATGCAGAGATATCCTATGAATAGCAAATATTCTAGAGACATAACAAAGCATGTACAGCGACCCCATATATGCTCCCAGTCAGTACTGGTATTATCTTGGATCCATGGCAAGCTCCGTTATCATGGCACAGAGCCAGATCTTTTGAAACCTGTCAAGAGTCAAAGTTTATGACCTCTGGCACTCAGCCACAGTCACGGGGCTGAAAAGTTTGTGAATCAGATGTAGTACCTTCACACAGGGCTGTGTTTCGCTATGTGATGTTTGTTGTGTGAATTGCCATCAGCCTCATACAGTGTAAACATACCCATATTGTTTGACTGCTATAAGTAATATAACAGATGGATGTTAATCCTTCTGTGAGCTTTTCATCTCTCAAACTTGCAAGTATGGACCTGGAAGAAGCTGGTAGAGTTGACTTCAGAATTGATCAGCTAGCCTAAGTATAATAGGTGGAGAATCTTTGGGTAGTAGATCGGCAATGGAAGGTTTCCCAACCTGTCTCCCCTTGCCTCTCTGCTGATCTTCCAAGATGTTGTGACTCAGTCACAAAACTGAAACTGTTGAAGCTTGATTATGACTTGATACCCGGAAAAGAATGTCCAGATATGTATCTATCTCCTCTCAAGAATCATATCCAGACTTCTCAAGCCAAAGAGAAAAAGTATGAATCTCAACACCAACTGTACTATCACACTGAGATATCTGACATAGACCAAGAAATTGTGACAACCATCAAACTGGTGTTATCAGACAGCTTCATACTACTGTAAATGTTCATAGAAATGACAGTTGGAGACCGAATTACTTCTGGTTTCATAATTCTGTCTCCATCATAGAATCAGATAGAACCAGTGTCACTAGTGGAGGGTTCTCCGTGTTCTCTGTTCCCAGGTTTCCTGTAGTACCTTTCTGTTAGTGCACATACATGACATTCTCAACCTTTTTCACTCAAGGGTAGTCAGGGCTTGGGCTTTCATCATTTCCTTCTGGGGAATACTGACACTCCTTTGGACAATGCTACCTTTAAGAATTTGGCCAGAAGATCCAATGAAGAGATGAGTGTTTAGACCTTACTATGCTTCTACCCTCTGTTGAGTTATCTTATACATATAAAATCAGGTAACATAATCAGAAAATCCTCTCTGGACTGTCTGTCCCCTCAGCAGGGGAATACATTGAAATTCATGGTTACAGATCAAGTACACATGTTGGTTTTCTGTGTTCTGTTCTGGATGAGCAGCAGGTCTATTTGTGAATGTGCATAATTACAAAGTGAGGCTCATTGAGTTAACTGACCGAGAAGGTTGATATGTTATGGGATAGACATTCTTTCATGCTTCATATACCTATGCTGGAGGAGACAAAACAGAGTACATTGACATGAAAGCCAGGTGGTACCTGTGATATATCATTCACCAACAAGGATGGCTCATTTTTTCCTAATCACTCTTCCTCCAGACACACAGGTAAGTAGTCTTTTGCTGAAATTATTTTATATTGAAATAAAGAGGTTCCTTAAGAAAGAGGCATTGTAGAATTTATGTCAAACTCCTTAAAGCCTTAGAAACTCATAGAGCAGTTTCTTAACTTAAAGTTATGGTAAAACAGGTTGAGATTTCTCTAATAAGGTAGTAGGACAATTGAGGTTGAAAGGGATCTCCAGAGGTCTCTAGTCCAAACCTCAGCTCAGAGCAGCAGTTAGTTGAAAGAGAAAGATTCTCAGGGCTTTGCATTGTTAAATAATGAAGCATCCAAAGACAAAAATTTCACAGCCTTTCCAGGTAGCCTGTTCCAGCACTTAAACACTCAATATGGGGAATTTCCCAGTCTGGATTTTCCTTTGCTGGTGCACATGGCTGTTGCCTCTTCTCTCGGGAGAATTTGGCTCTGTCAACTCCCCTTTTTCTTAATGGAAAACTGCAATTAGACCCCCTCCTTAGCCAGGCTGCTCAAACCCAGCACCACATTTCCCATATGCTTCAGCCTTCAAATCTTCTTCATTGATACATGACAATCAGTTGTTTTTTTTTTATTAGTATTTTATAATTTCTGTGGATGTGCACTCAATAGAGCTCAGTGGAGGCATTCACTTGACATGATGGCTGTGTTCTTAAGGCAACCTAGTATGTGGCTGGCCTTGTGTGAAGACATTTTGCTATTCATACTCAACTTACTGTCCACCATACAGATCCTTTTCTGCAAAGCCACTTTTCTCTCTAGTCAGCTCCCAGTCCACACTGTTTCATGGAGTTATTCTGTTCCTGATGCAGGGGTTTGCATTTGCCCTTGAGCTTCATGAGGTTCAGGTTGGCCCATTCCTCTAGCTTACCAAGGTCACTGTGAAAGACTGCCCAGTCCTTTAGCTTACAAGCCATTAATAATCACTGTCAAAAGTTAATTGTAAGAAAATTAATCAAGAGCATTATGCAAACAGACTTGATATTCTGTGTGCAATAATACTATTTGCTACTGAAAAAAGCAAGTTGTTTGAGTCTTTACAAGAATCGTTGAAAGCATATCCTTGTAAAAAGACATGGATTTAACTCAGAGCAACTCAACTATATGAACTAGTAATTATTTACTATTCCTCTTATGTACCTATTGTGAAGCCTTTTCTGAATGCACTGCATACTTCCACAGTGATTTAAATATTACATTATATGAGATGTAAGCTTGTTGTAGTTCTGGTGCCTGTAATCATCTGCGTTTATTTCAAATTCCATTTATTGATGGATACTGCTATATATCCTCATGAATTTTTCAGAAATGAATATTACTCCAACATAGCTGGTTCAGAAAGGTCACATAACTGAACTTAGTGTTCTAGATATTGTCCCAGATGTTTGTGTGGTGAGCTCTCATATGTATTTTCCATGCTATGGAAAAAAAAGCCTTACTAAAGTAAAAATAACTAATATATTGATAATTGGTAAGAAAAAAAAAGTGGTTAATATCAACTGAGAGACTTCTTTGTCTATTTATCAATACTTTACATTTTTGTGCTTTTTTGATAGCATCTCCACATTTTGTCAGAAGAAGAATATTTTACAGATTTAATACCTTTATTCTTGTGAGAAATCTGTATGATTGTGGGGTCTTCATCTCTATCTTCCTTTATAACTATTATTATTCTTAAACATCAAGTTCCTGAAATTGAAAACAAACAAAAAAAAATCATTCAAGCTTTTCATGGGGAAGAAAATACTATTTGTATGTGTCGTGGTTTAAGCCTAGCCGTAACTCACTCCCCCCTCTTTCTTCCCCCCAGCTCCTGGGGTAATGGGGAGGAGAATCGAAAGAATGTAACTCCCACGGGTTGAGAAAGAACACTCCAGTAACTAAGGTATAACACAAACCACTGCTGCTACCACCAATAATAATAATGATAAGGGAAATAACAAGGGAAG
>JASSUY010045122.1:0-21700 GCA_032466535.1 Forpus xanthops
ACATTCCATGTCCTTTTTATGTGGAGGACATCAGAATAGCACACAGTACTCCAAGTGAGGTCTCACAAAAGCTTAGTAGAAGGGCAGGATCACCTCCCTCGATCTGCTGGTCACAAACCTTTTGATGCAGCCCAGGACATGGTTGGCTTTCTGGGCTGCAAGCGCACACTGTTGGCTCATGCTCATTCTCCCATCAACAAACACCCCAAAGACCTTCTCCACAGGGGTGCTCTGAATCTCTTCTCTGTCCAACTTGTAGCTGCGGCTGGGACTGCTCCAACCCAGGTGTAGGACCTTGCACTTGGCATGGTTAAACTTTATAAGCTTGGTATCAGCCCACCTTAGAAGCGTGTCAAGGTCCCTCTGGATGGCATTCCTTCCCTCCAGTGCATCAACTGAACCACACATGATGGTGTCATCAGCAGTCTTGTTGAGGACACACTCAATTCCACTGTCCATGTCACCAACAAAGATGTTGACCAAGACCGGTCCTAACACTGATCCCTGAGGGACACCACACGTTACTGGTCTCCAGCTGGACATTGAGCCATTGACCACAACTCTTTCATTTCATATGCAAACAACTTGCATGACTTCATTGGAATTTAATTGGAAACTTGTAAAATATGTTACTGAGCTGTATTTAAAGATTAAATTTCATGTTGCATTTAATCTCTTCTGACTATAGGCTGGAGCCAAATGATGCCACCTGCACATTACTATTCCTCCCATCTCAGTAATCTAGTGCTAATGTGGACAGAGTGAAAGCTAATCAATTACCCTCAGTCTTCCATCACTTACACAAAGCATCATCATGTAGCTTCAACATTAATGCATTCTATACAAGGTAGGTAATGCGAATGAGCTGTAGGAGCAGGAAGATCATGTATAGCACCCCACCATCACATTGTATTAACTGAAACCAAAAGGGAGCCTTAACAGCTTAAATATTGTTCCGTGAAATACACACTGTCTTTTCCCTAATTTCATCAGCAAATGAAGTTCATTCAGCAAAAACAGATTCAATTTAGCTTTTAGAAGGCACTAAGCTACTGAACTGCTGAATAAATCTATAGAAAATATTTGAGAGAAAAAAAATTCTATCAACTATAAAAGCTGCCTATTTTAAATACTCTTCATATATACTGTCTCACAAATGATGAAAAACAAGTTTATACCATTAAGGATTTAACAACAAAACAAGCATTATTCAGAGCATATCAGAAATTCTTTGCTGCGACTGTATCTAATAATTGTATTTATGAAAAGAATTTTACCTGAAACACGGAGTATTCAGAATCAGGCTCCTGAAAAGAGATTAAATAGGAACTGAGGAATTGAAATGTCAAACAATTAAAACAATGGCAAAAATGGAATTATGCTCTGGGACCACCTCACTTTGAACAAAGATTTTCTCTCTCAACCTTCACACATTATCAAGCTAATCAAGTGTTTCACATGATAAAAGCAGATTTGCAGTAAGTACGTTTTTCAGATCACTTTTGTTTTTTTTGCTTCTGCTATATCATGTTGGCCAAATCTTGCAGAACATTACAGAATTAAACTGAAAAATCATACATAAAACAAAACAAAAAAACTTGGAAGATGCAAGCAAATCTCTCAAACGTCAACCGCACTATTACCCCATGGGCTTTAGAATGCCTACATAATAACATCCATCTTTGTGCATTTTTGTTAACCGCTGATAATTATCTCACTGATATTACTGAAGTATATAAAAGAGAATTTCTGCAGAAATTGATTTTTTTTTTTTAACTTCTTTAATAGAAATAATGCATTTACTGTATTCTGGAGAGTAGTACTGTTAAGTAGAATAAATATCAAACTAACATTTTATTGCACAGTTCAATAAAGAAAAAATGAAGTTTACTACAAGCCAAAAAGCAGGAATTTATACCTGCTCCAAAATCTGAGGTAAAAGTTAGTGAATAATAACAGAAATTGTAGATTTATCATAATTTGTGTAATTTTCATGTTTATATAACATTCAAACTATCCTTCACAGCTTCTGCTGCTGAGTTCCAGGCACTAGGGAGGAATTTCTCCTCTCTAACATATTACTTAGCTTTGAGGGGAAAGACAAAGAAGGTGGGAGATGGATGCTACTTTCTTTTAATCACCATTAGTCTTTCATATAGTTAGCTCATTTTTGCTCCTAGAGACAGTGGAAAATTTCTTACACATCTGGCCTTCTATAAATCTACTACAGTTAAAGTCAGCTACACTAGACTGAATATAGAATCTTAGTGTTAACACAGACTAGAAAGGGACTTCAGGAAGTCCCTAGTCTCCAAAGCCCTGCTCAAAGCCAGGTCAGCTATGAGGTCAGTTGAGGTTGCTCAGAGCTTTGCCCAGCTGAGTCTTGAAAATTTCCAAGGATGGCAACCACATAATGCCCCTGTGCAATCTGCTCCACTGCCTCACAGAGAAATACTTTTCCTTGTATCAAGCCAAAGCCTCCTTTATTTCAGTTTACATTTGAGGTCTCTCCATGCACCACTGTGAGGGGCTTAGCTCCATCTTCTTGATAATCTCCTTGTATGTATCAGAAGGCTGCTACTAGATCACATCAATGTCTTCTCCAAGCTGAAGCACTGCTCAGCTTGCTGTTAGCTTCCTTTGCAGCCAGGGCACACTGCTAGCTCACATTTCACCAGGAGAACCGCAAGGTCAAGCTTGCCCTTTTCCTTTGTAGAATGAGCGACGGGTCTACTTTTAATTTGTGCACTTCTACTGAGTAAATTCCATGACTCCAGGGACCTGGAAGACTGCATCTTCCTTCTGTAGTGTACTAGAATTTCGCTGGACTTCTAAGAATTTTATCTGGAATCTCAAACTTGCTCACCAGTGTTAGAATGCATTACACAGCTTATAAATTTAGTATTTTACAGAACTTAAACATTAATTGAGGGATTAATCTCAGCTCTCGGTGATGTACCTGGACTTGATTAAGGCACTGAAACTGCCTTTATATTTTAGATGTATGATCAAATGAACTTCAGGTTCTTGTAACATGTTGTTTTATTTATAGTAATTGCTCTTCTAAAAAATAAACTGTTATAGCTTTCTAAGTAACAAAGGACATGGAGATACTTCAGCTTGCAGTTTATTCACTCTATCATGTCCGAGTGTCACTGCACATACAATGTACTAGAAAATGGTTTAACAGCAGTAGGTGATCTTCCATAATGTATGTGTAGCAGTAACTAATGAGGACAAGGTTAGGAATATTACGCCTTGATGTTTCAGATGTGTATCATGCTTAAGCACTGTTTATTAGTACAAAAAAAATGATTCAAAAGGAAAATAAGTTTACTTAGCTAGCAGAATTCATACTGCTAAAAAATACAGAACTTAACTTCCCTCATCACTTTGAATAAAAAGTAAGAGTTGACTAGTAATACTTACTAAAAACATTGCTGTTATAGTGGTAGGTGATTGTTCGTATATCTTAATAAATCGTTGCAGTTTTTGACCAAAAATAACACAACCTCCCCAGCAAGTGATAGAACCTTCCCATTAAACACAAGTCTAGAACAACAAAAAATAACATTAAAATATATCTTAACATGGGTGGATCCAGCAGTTTCTATTCATGCAAGTAGTCCACTAGAACTAGGATCCACATATTTTTGAGAGGATTAACAAATAGGGGCGCCCTGTAAGCTTGTGTCTGAAAACAAAAGGTCAAATTTATTCTTCATTTACACATATAAAGCTTCTTTGAAATTAATAAGATTGTAAAAGCAATAAAGGAAGGATTTAACACAGATCTCTAAATCCACCAAGGGCATTTTAAAATTAAAGTTAATGTGTAAAGTCAGTTTATTTGAAGACCAAAAACATTTAGAAAATTAGAGTCTTCTGATGCTTATAGCCTAGAAGAGGGAATGAAATAAGATTACGTACCTTATATTCAAATAAAGCTTCATTCTACAATCAGTTTCAGGTCAGTATGATTTCATACATGCAGAATATTAAAATCAGTATATACCAAAAATGCTGTTCAAACAGTTAACAGCAAACACACAGAAAAAACATTACCCATTAACAACAACTTCACTAATGTATCACTAATTTTTATGCAAAAATTTAATAACTATAATCTCTTGAACCAATAACTGATTTCACTAAAAATTTTTTTTCAGATCAAATTCCATGTACATAAATGCATCCATGATAACTTTATTATGACCTTATAGAAAACAGTATGCACGTAATAGTAGCTGAAAGTTCACCATGGGAGAAGAAAGGACCAATGAAAAAAAGCAAACCCTCACTGCAGACCATTAATCAAGTTGAAGGCAGGACATCCACTGTATGTCTATTAATTATATTAGGCATTTTATTTTTTTTTAATTGTTAAACTACAGCAGGCATCAGACATTGGTGCTGGTTATTGCCTTGAATCTGACATATGGAACACAAAGAAGAGTAATCAGATTAGGTTACTAATCAGGATGATCAACAGTGACAGCCCTGGATTGTGTTTCCTCTAGGTCATGCTATTACTATAAACATAGAAGACAACACCTGTTTGCTTACAACAGAAAATAATTATACAAAACATTAGGCTTTATGTGTTTGTATGTCCAAAAGCTATTAACAGAAAATACAGCTTTTATCCATCCTAAGATTACCAGCATAAAAGTAAATGCCATCAATAAAAACTATATTCCCAGTTTTTACATAAAGAAATGCACAGAACATTTTATAGAAACATTCAAGTCTTCCATAAAATCTAACTCAGTAGCAGCTACTTATTCTTCTATCAGTGTTCAGCACATTTTATTCATAAAGAACTCTTCAGGAAAACATCTGAATTTAAAATGTTTTGACTACATTGTTCTGTTCTTTAAGAATTCAATAATGACACAACATTTGAAACTACTAAGTAAGAATATTCCTGATTCATGCCCAGTTGAGTAAAAGGTCAACACATACCTTGAAAACTTCCTAGGGCTTACCACATCTGGTAACAGAGTTCAAAGAGAGTTCTACATCAATTAAGCAAGCTTCTAAATATATGGACATATAACCAGTGACTGTATCATTACTAAACTTATTTTTGAGACTATCAAATAATCTTTTACAATGTTCTTAAAGGTGAACTTATTTAAAATCATTACACGTGCGATTAAAAATATTCTGAATACTAAGCTGTAAGTACATGAGTAGTAAATTAAAATATATCAAGACATACAAGTCAAGAAAATTTATGACATTTGTAAGTGTGACTGGCAAAAATGCCTATTTCTGAGGGTACTGTAGAAACCTGAATTCAGCTGTCAATAGTTTTGACATGGCACTGAGGATGCAATGGAACAGGATCAGTCCTACCATTTAGCAAATCAGCTGACAGCTGGGAAAAATGGACAGGCTTTCAAACAAGCAAGGTCTGATTATGCAGTTACTCTCTTCCTTTACTTACTGTTACATTGAATATCATAGAAGGGAGAAGGTTAGTTGCCTGAACATGAAAAATTTCTTATCTTTGTCAGAGCTTAACCATTCCTGAGCATCTCTTTAAAAGACACCATCTCCTGTAGCTTGGTTTCTATTATATCCTAATGCATGCTTTTCAAAACTGTGACCATGGCTACTGTTCTTACAAGCTCCTTCTCTCCACAGTTGCAGAGGTTGGGAGGCACACACTTAGCAGAATATAGGACAAGAGGATGGGAACAGATGGCACAGTGATTACAGTAGTTGAGTATTCCCTTGTGCTGCACAGTAGCTCACTAAATCCAAAGTTGACATGAGTGTTGTATTTGTCTGCTTTCTTGGTGCCTACCATGACATATCTTGGGCCTGATTTGCAGAAGTGCTCCAATAAAGAGTTTGACCACAAAATACTTTAGAATTGCTATGTGTTTTTTAAGCATAAACCCCCACATGTATTGGGTTAAGCACCAAAAATGACTCATACTTAATTTTAGATATTTCTCCAGCTTATACCAAAATGCTAGTAATATAATTCACACAGATGGAAGATAGCACTATTTTCTGGCAGGTGGCTAAAGAGAGAAATAAAGTTTGATAAAAAATCTAGGAACTACTGATTTCATTAACATGCCACCTTCAGAAGTATCACAGACTTCAGCAATCAACAGTCAATCAGCCTGAGAATGATCTTTGATTCCTAATTAACTTTAAAAAAAAAAAAAGAAAGTAATCTTAGCTCACTGTTCTAGCACTTGCAACTACAGCAACTTAACTGATATGCTACCATTAGAATAAATACAGAATAACGTAAAATAGTATTAGGCTACACAAGCCTGGAGAATTAAATAACGCCTGTCGCTTATTTGAGCTCTAATTACCTTACTGTTCAGTCTCTGAGTTTTCAAAATGGTTTGTAAGGTTTCAACTGCACATGAAACATTCTAGAGGCACACTGCTATTTCCTTCACTCTGTGCCTGAAGCCCACCTGGGCAAATGTGACAGACTGGGACCTGAAAGCAGTAAGTGTAGAAAGCAATAAGCTGAAAGCGTAATAACACAGGTAGGGAAAAGACCTGCAAGCCTTTACAAATGAGAAATAGAATAATAAAATACAGGCTTCCATGGACTGACAACCAGTAAATATTTTGTGTTGATTACAACATAAAATATGAGCACAGTTGGCTGAAGAAATGCCATTCCATGCTAAATGTCATAAATGTTAAAGCTATGAAACATTAGAAAATGTTTCACCTGAAGATATTTTAAAGTGTAAGATTTTGCATGTTCAGTTGGTTTGAGTTTGGTTCAAGTTGCACTCTCAGAAATTATTTAACTGATACTCTAGTTTCTCCAAGCTCCTGTACCAAAATAAACAGGTGCATAAAAACCACTGCATTTTCTCTTAGAAGCTGTGCTCTTTGAACTAACAGGAATGGTGGAAAAAAGCTGCGTAGGCCTTACATTGTTCAACATGAAGTACAGCATACTTCATGATCCTTCTGAAGAAACATGCTGAATTGCCACTTGATAACCACCTCTCCATTTATCTTTTAAAAAGCTCTAACCTCTTAATCCGCTTATATGAAATACTTTATATAGAATAAAATCCGCTTGCTGCGCATACAACTTCCAGTTGTGCTTTACTCAAACATTTATCTATGAAATATTCTCTTACAGGAAGACTGAAACATGCACTTTTAAAATGTGAAAGAGGAAAACTGATATTTTCCAAGATAAAGTCAATATATTTTTAAATATTTTGGAAGTCACTAAATTTCTGTGACTAAATTAATTCCTGCTTGAAAGGAGCTCTTAATAAGGATCCCTCAAGACATTATATGGTGCAAGAGCAAAACTAACCACATTTCAAATTTGCCTCTACAGAAAGCAAAGATCTTTCAGGTAAGTTTGAAATATGCTCCTGCTGAAGAATACCTTTTTCACATAAAACTGTGAACAGGAAAACAGTTCTGAAATGAACACCCTGAAGTTATAAAATCCCATCCTTTTCAGGCAGCCACAACATGGCAGTCATTCAGAACACTGACAGAGCTTGACCTCAAAATTCAGAAATTTCATATAGGGCCTCTTCTAAGAACTTGTGATTTGTATAGACACCATTCACATTCCCATCGCCTACTATTTCTCAAAGCATAATTATCTTAAATGCTTTTACTCCTTCAAACTTGTAGAAAATAAAGCTTATAGGCTGGTATAATCATTTCAAAGACTAAATTAAGTGATGAACTGCTCATCCTAACTTTATACAGTATTTGGAAAAACTCCCATATTGCTGGTATGTAATGTCCTGCTTCTCTAAGGAGAATGTATGGTTTAATCTAAGAAAACAACTAAATTTATATACTTAAATGTTTGCAGCATGTGTGATCAATATTTGGAAGAAAGAAACAAAACCAAATGAGATCTACAGCATCCCATTACTGTTTTGTTATTTTCCTCCTAAACGTTTTTCCTGGCCTTACACACCCTCTTCCTTACCCCACTTCTGTCCATTGCAGATATCTTAAACAAGTTCCTCTGTGCTACCAGAAACAACCTAACAAAAGTTTGGAGTTGCCAAGTATAACAAGACAATTTTATACTTGGGTTTCAGCATACAGGAGAAATGCAGTTGTTTTTGTATTTCCATGTTGAGAACTTAGAGTGGAAAACATTAACTAACGAAAATCATAAATTAACAGCAACAGAATCATTATTACCTTTATGATTCTTATTTACTGTTATTTTCCGTACTGTTCCAAGAATTCCTATTGTGAATCAAGTGCCATACTTCTATATGCAAAGATCACACTTATCAAGACCCAATAATGTCAATACACATTAATGATACAGGACTTTCACAGAACTAATACTCAATCACCTCTAGTGCTCAGGGCCAGTTTTCTTAGAATGTCTTCTCTGCCAAAATTTTTTCTGCTGGTTGCTCCTTGTTGGTGCCTTACAATATATAACATCATGCTTAAAAAAATAAATAAAATCAACAAAATCATGTTTTAAATATCTATCCTAAACCAGTTTAAACAATTACTGTGCTTTATGTTTAAACAACTGTGTAACTATGCAGCTTTAGTATTTCCTTTGTGATGAAATGAACTTGAAATACATAGTTATAGGATCCTACACATTACATGCATAGAAATATTAATCACAAACAACATTCTCAAATCCTTCCTTCTTGCAGAAAGGTGAGAAAATATCTAAGTATTGAACAACACATGCCCAACATTTCCAGAGACTGCAGCTGGAGAAAGAGCAAAGACAGAAAGAATGGAAACACCACTTGGCCCCCGGTAATATTTACACATAAACTGAGCTAAAATGAGCGTCTCTTAACCTTATGAGGTTTAGTCCGTAAAGCAACTGTGGTATCTGAACATCTATGCAACATCAACAGTAATATCCTCAAGCATATCTGATTTGTCTTGGTTTTTAGTACTTTAACTCTGCAAAATCTTGAGTGAGTTAAAATTCTTCTTGTGGAGAGCCCCGGGACCCCACTACTGCCACCACTTTACTCCCAGCAGCACAAGGTGCCTGCTGCACTACTCCCCTGCCCTTAGTGCCTGGGGCGGGAGGTACTACCACGGAGTATATGAGGAAGACGCGGCATCCCTACGGGGCAGCCGTAGCGGGCTGGGTGAGAAGGTGCTGCCGGGCCTTTCGCCTCTTCCCCCTCCTCTTCGCCAAGCATGGTGCGGCTCGGCCCTGCTCTCTAACTGCGGGTCACACCGGGCCTCTCGGAGCTGCAGCAGTTAGAGAAGGAGAGCCGGGATGCTCGCCCTGTCGGGACGCTGAGAAGAGGGCCGCGGCCCGCAGCCGATCGACACCGCCGCCTCCCTTCCCTACGGCCTCCCAGCCCGGCTCCCACTACCTGCTCGCCAGGCGGCCCCTCCAGCAGCTGCGAGCAGAGATCCGAGCACTGCCGGAACTTCCTCCGCCTGAAGTAGCTCCAGGCCTGGAACAGCGGCTCCGGCTCCAGCCCCATCCCGCTGGCGGGTCAGCCCCAGGGGCTCTGGTGAGTTCCAGGCCGGCTGCCCGCCGAGCGGACCCTGGGCCGGAGCGCGACCGGCCAAGCTGCTGCCGCGGAAACGGCGGGCCCGGGCAGGCCGAGGCGGGGCCTGCCGGCGCTGGGGGAGGGCGGCAGCTCCGGGAGGTCCCAGGCGGCTACGTGCACCTTGGGCAGGCAACGGGAACCCCAGCACAGCCCTGTCCTGCGGGAGCCTCTCCCGGATAGCCAAAAGCAGAGTGTGCTCTCTAATAATGAGAACCAAAGATGTCTGATAACCCCAGTACTCTAAACAGTGTCCTGTTATTTCCTGCCCTATCATCAAGAGCCATTTCGAAACGGAATATATGCCTAAACAAGAAGAATATAGTCCTTTAATTCTTACTTTGGGAAAATGCCCTTTAGCGTACTGAGTGTTCTGGTTGAGAAAAGTACAGGTTTTTATGAACAGCACTGTTTTGAGTCTTGCAGACTGCATTAGTTCCTTTAGTTCATTAGTTCTTGCAGAGAAGCAGCTAGACTGAGATACTTGATGAAAAGAGCTGTAATACATGTATTTTTACTTTGTATTGTAAGATGCTGATTGCAGCCATGAGCCCAAGTAAAAATGGGGGGGAGGAAGGTTTTGATGTGAAAATTTCTGACAGATGAACACGAATATGATAAAATCATGTCATTGGCATTTTAACAGATCACTCTGGTTATATTGCTTTTGTCTCACCTAAATATTAGCTTTTTTCCAAGATCCATGACATGATGTGCAGGCTAGCAAGATCAATGTCAGATGGAAAGATAGAGAACCAGAAGTGCCAATCCCAAGAGTACTGCTTATTCTAACACGGGAGTAAGTGGCCTAAACTGAATTAGCAGCTATAGACAGCTGGGTTTTGGTCTCATGGAGAGTGCACGGGTATACTGGGTTCACGTGGCAAAGGGAGGAGGGGGCAGGCATGGGAGCAGCTGCAAGATTTCCTAATGCCCAGTACAGCCAATGCCAATTGGCTCCAAGACAGACTTACTGCAGCCCAAGGCCGAGCCCCTCAGTGGTGATGGTATTACCTCATGTTTAAGAAGGTGGAAAAAAACCTGTGCAAGACCAGTGGCAGCCAGAGAGGGGTGTGAGACTATCTGAGAGAAACAGCTCTGAAGGCACCAAGGCTAGTGTAGAAGGAGGTGCAGGAGGTGCTCCATGCACTGGAGCAGATTCCTCTGCAGCCCAGGGTGCAGACCATGGTGAGGCAGGCTGACCCCTGCAGCCCATGGAGTTCCACGGTGGAGCAGATATCCATCTGCAGTCCTCACGAGAGGACCCCATGACAGAGCAGGAGGACGCAGCCGAAGGAGGTTGTGACAGTGTGGGAAGCCCATGCTGGAGCAGGCTCCTGGCAGGACCTGTGGATCCATTCAGAGAGGAGCCCATGCTAGAGCAGGGTTGCTAGCAGAAGCTGAGACTCCATGGGGGGACCCACACAGGAGCCGTCTGTATCTGAAGGACTGCATTCCATGGAAGGGAGCTCATGCTGGAGGAGCTCACTGAAGCCCATGGGAAGGACCCATGCTGGAGAAATTTATTGAGAACTGTCTCCTGTAAGATGGACTCCACACTGGAGTAGGGGAAGGGTGTGTGGGGTCCTCCCCTTTAGGAGGAAGAAACAGCATAGACAAGATGATGAACTGATTGCAACTCCCATTCCCCATTCCCCTGTGCTATTGTGGGGTTGGAGGTAGAGAATTCAGAAGTTAAGCCTGGGAAGAAAGGAGAGGTAGAGGGAAGGTGTTTTAAGATTTAGTTTTTATTTCTCATTATCCTGCTCTGATTTGATTGGTAATGAATTAAACTAATTTCCCCAAGCCGAGTCTTTTTTGCCTGTGATGGTAATTGCTGAGTGATCTCCCTGTCCTTATCTCTACCCATGAGATTTGAATTTTATTTTCTCTGCCCTGTCTGTTGAGGAGAGGAGTGATAGAGTGGCTTTGGTGGACACCTGGCATCCAGTCATGGTCAACTCACTACACAGGAAAACAGTCATCAGAGCGAAGCCTTTTCTGGGACCCATGCCACCCCCAGTTAAGAAGGGTGGAAAGAGTAGTACAATAATTTCTGTCCCTTATCTGCTTTTAAGTCATTGTGAGAGTCTCTATGTGCTGTATTCTCACAAAGCACAGAGAAGACTTGCACAAGAGACTCACTGTGTGCCTCAGATTGGTCAGAAGTCTGAAAAGTATCTCTTCTTCCTCTGTCAGACCATCTGTTGTGATACTCCTATGCAGTTGTACTGCTGTGGCTGAGTAACTTTTGAGCTGTACGGTATTTCCTTATTTTGTTTATAAATTCTTTTAAATGGCAAATCCTTCAGCATGTGTTTTATGGTCAGGCTTAGCACAATGAGTGGGATGTGTTATTCAGGGTAATTGTGAACACTGGTCAAAAAGCACAAGGGTTATTAAAAATACTAACTTGAAGCTCCTCCACTTTTGTGTACATTTATGAGATGATCTGTTTTTCTAAATGCTGGCTGTTACCATGTTAGGTAATTCAGCACATTTGGGATCCCTTTTTGCACTACTCAGGGGATGTAGATGTGATAATATCTATGTTCATTCTCCGTAAGTCTTGGGAGAACGTCAGCTCTCTAAACTGTGGTACTGTTTTATTCTTGGAAACAACTGTCTAAACCATGTCCTGATCCTGGAGAAACATTGCACAGAAGACTCAATCTGATATTGACAGATTTCTGTATGAGCAGCACCTTTAGACATAAAATTACACAATTCTACCTGTCCTACCTTTCAAGTAAACCCCATCCCCTGGTGAGACACTATTTGTATCCCTGGAGTCCAGCAGCAGACATAAAAATGCATTCACTCTAGCATGGCCTGCTGCCCCTATTAGGTGAGGCCAAATCCCCAAGTGTGCTGCTGGTGTGCTTTCTTGGCATGCTTAACTCCTGATCTGTTTCTGATATTGGCAGAGAGATCATCCTACATGTATCATTTTTGAAGCATTTTCAACTGAAAATGCTGCTTTCATTTCCTGTGTGAGGAGCATTCTGAGCTTTTTTAATATGGGAACTCTCTGTATCTGCATTATCAAAATCCCCAAATTTGAACCTTTAACTGGTCTGTCACTTCCTCCAAATAATAATAATCTCTGTGGGCAGTCACACCACTTTTCTAATTTATTAAAATCCTGGCAGAATATACGCAAAGTCCCTCAGTCTTTCTTCTTCTGCTTTGTAGAGTTCTGCACGGCAGTATCCCTCCAGTGTAACTACATCAAAAAGAAAGAGTCAGGAATTAGAGTCATGGCCTATGACCAGATTACACTAAGGGAAACAAAAAAACGTAATCTGATGCAGATGAAGTCAGGTGACATCAAACTTGGAGAACCTGTTCAAATGAGCAACTCAACCTAACCATCTGCCTATGATATTTATTTCCAGAAAAATCTGGATCTGAATACTGATTTCTGGCACATATAGAGGCAATCTTGCACAATCATGTACTCCTCAAACACTACATAGAAGCAAAACTGGTAGTCCAGCAAGTATTTCTAATACTTGCTACCCCGATACTATGTATATTCATTGTATTAGAAGCAATCTGGCCTTAGCTAGTATGTTTGGTGAGACAATTCTCATCTTCTGTGAAAGGAGAGGAAATTCAGTGGTGCTGCTTTATTTACATCTGGAGTATTGCAATGGTATCACTGTCTTATGGGTAATTTGAACCTTGCACTCATTTACTTGAACCAAGAACAGACAATTCAAGAAGCCTCTTCTGTCTGTGGTTTATTGTTCATTTGAAAACTAGATGTCCCTGAGACAGGCTACAATAAATAATTCTTATAATTATTTCTAAATGAAATCATCAGGGAGCTCTACTGAATACAAGGAATCTCTTATTATTTATCTTTATTAATAAAACACATGGATTTGTATAATTGATTTTTATAAAATGTAGGTTTTGTTGACATCTATATCTGTGTACTGGATTTCACTTGTCTTTCAATTAATTGTTCAATTACTTGTCAAGAATAAATGTTGCTTAGAGATTTAAATCTGCTTTGTGTTTTCACCTTTTATTTTGATACAGTTTTTTTCTTCCTACTGACAAGTGTACTTTAAACTGATATTGAATATGGGTCTGAAAGGATAGATGTATTTGATGTTTTCTTCCTGTACACACTCATACAGAATAAACTATTGGTATGCCTAAAATGATTTGCATTTTTCAAATTTTCTTATGATTCTTCTGCATCAGTCTCTTAACATTTAAACAGTGAGTATGATATACATGAATTAGTTTCTTACAATGTGCATATGGAAGAGGAGAGTAGGACAGGACCCACTGGTATCTAAGATCCCTTTCATTTTAAAAACACATGCTATAGGCTGACTTTGCCTTTTTCTGTAAGTCTCCCATGAGGGTCTTCTATGCATAAAGCAATCATACTTATTTCTTGATCTAGGAATGCTAATTCTCAGGCCTTATCTCTCATCATGAATTCACATTCTTAATAAAATCTAGAACAGAACCTAAAAATAGTTCCTAAAATTCTGTTGGTATATTAATATTTTTTACACAAGCCTGTGGAGAAATGTCCTGTGTCCCTCAGTAGCTAAAGCATTCAGATGCAGGCTACTGCTTCTGTCAGTTACTCAAGACATAAGAATACAGAAGAAAGATGTAATTTGCTGGGCAATACAATCAACAAGAGCTTGAAAATGAACATTGATGTTGCCACATACTTACCTGAAGATCGCCTCAGCTAGAGACATCTGTCTTGCCTTTGAGAAAGAGCCGGCATTGTGAAAGACAACACGCAAAAAGGGTTCATTCTAATGACTCAGATACATTTGGCATTGGGAGAACTGAGAGCAGCAGAGCATAGAGTGAAGCTTATTTTGCGTGCTTTGAATGAATCCAAACAGGACTACAGATCAGGCCATGCCAACTGCCTGCTTTTTGGGAAGATGTGTAGTTGTAGCAAGAGTACAAAGAGGAAGTTCCATCTTTACATGCTATTTTCAGCAAGGACCCTGCCATCTCAAGTTCACATGAAATTAGCTGGTAGAACCCATTTCTTACTGACTAAAAAATTAGGAGAGATCATGCAAATGAAATTGCATTAAAAGCAGAGTTTTGTGCTGAGGCTTAGATTCAGCACTGAGGAAAGTAATTTGTAGTAGCAGCTGCAGATTTAATTCTGTGACCAGCCAAGATAACAATAAACATCAACAGCAATTATTGCTATCATGAATAAGAATACTGCCTCTTCTTGCTAATCATACATGATATCCTAACCATGATTACCACAGTCTGCCTGAAAAAGGACAACCCAGCAGTTGATAACAGAACTTAAGTGGCAGTACTGTTCAGGTCTCCTGCCATTAACTTTCATTTGACATTAGGTCTTTCCTGTTCTATTCATGTGTGGACCGTATACAACTTTTATGATTGGATGCACACCTCTTTCAGTGTGCAGGATGCACAGGATGTTTTTCAAGTGCTACTGTTACCTTTTTTTTTATCTTATGTCATTCATATGAGGCACTACTTGTTTGATGCAGATGCTCTGTATGCTGCACTGAATATAGATTGGTGTTCATCAGACTAGCAGGAATCAATGCAGCTATAAAAATAAACAGCAACCTATGCAAAGGCTGGTATGTTATTTCCATTTAAAGACAGGTTGCAAAAAAATTTCGAAGGATTCACTGATGACTGGATACTCAGCTTAAAACACCCCTGGGCTTGACTCTGTCTTTTCCAATTTAGAGCAGCTAGCCTAGCACGTTCTAAAGTATCAAAGACCCTAAGTATCAAAGTAGGAACTCTGGTAATAATACTAACTTAACACTTATATCGGAAACAATTGATAAAAATGGGTTTGCTCATATCTACCTGTATAAGTATATATATTAAAGCACTTGAGAGAGAATACAGATCTGGTACTTGGTCTACTATTCTGTCCTTAACCAATCTGTTCCAGTACTTAGTCAAATCAGATAGTATGGAGTCGTATAGTGAAATTAATTAATTCAATGTTTGCATTCCACTGCTGGATTACTAGTACTGTGCTGTTTTTTTTTTTTTTTCAGTTTCTCAGAGAATGAATACTAGTTAATACAGCTACTTTTCTTTCAGTTCTTCTGGCTATTTATATTATCACTGGCAAATTATGTCATATTTGATAAACCTGAATTATTGTACGTTGATTCTAAGTAGTGACTTATGGCTAAGCTCTTTTATGATTCCTTTTGACAGCTGAGCTTTTCGAGAGCTTTTGCGAAGTCAGTATTGTGTATTATATTTTGAGACATTGTCAACTTCTGTGTAAAAAGATGTCATCTTGACTTGACAATTTTAAATGTAATAATTAGCATTAGCCAACTGAAATTATAATTTACCCCCAAAACCCAGTATTAACAACAAACTTTGGGGTTAATCATCCTACTTTATCCTATCTGTAAAAAAAAAAATTGAGAACAGGTCGAAAAATTATCATTGCATGTAAGCAAGGTGTTGCTTCACATTGGTTTTGATCATAAGATAGAGCCAGAGACAGCTGCCACATAACTACATTCTGCATTTTGTTTATTCAACAGTTGAAATCAATTGATTTTGAGAGTTCAGTATCAGATTTTCATCACGTCTGTTGATAGAAAATGCATTGGGATTTAATCAGCTTCTCTTTATATGCTGCATTTAAATCTATTTAGGTTGTCATATCAAGTGCTGGTGCTTGATACAACTTCTTCAAATCACCTAGATGAATGTCTTCAGTACACATATAATTGCACATGAAATATAAGCTGAAAAAAGCTATTTAGATCCAAGCATGTAGGGCAACTAGAGCCACATTGTGTAAACACAATGTCATTGCTGAAAGAAACAGTGCTCCACTGAATGACTTCAAAATGCATTCTGGTGTCAGATTGTTGGCAGTCTGAAACACAGTAGGTTTTTCATTGTTTATAGATTAAGAAGAAAAATTGTTTTTTTTTTTTTTTTAGTGAACTATTTCCATGTGCTAACGCAGATTTTACGACTGAGTTTTAAAGCTTGTGATAAACATTTTTAGAAAGAATACAAATGATAGTGCCTTACTTTTGGGACTAATACTATACATAATTTTACTACAGCAACTTCAAATTTAGAACTAAATGCGTAAGGTATTTTTTGCATTTACTTTTAAAAAGATATGTGTTGTGATGGAAATTCTTAGCCTGAGTTTTTTTTTCCATTGAAATAATGGTAGAAACCCTTATCTTGGCTTCAAAGATTTGAACTTTGGATTACAGGAGGGACCATAAAACAAGATCGTTTGGCAAAAAAATGTCATCGAAATAAGTCAGTGTACAGTTTATGGTGTGTGCCTTCTGCAGTTTCAGCTGGTATTATTTACGGATGTACTTGCATTACTTTCTGTCCTAACCAGATTTATTTCTGATTTATTTCTGCTTTATTTCTGCTTTAGAACGTCCAGAAGTTGTTGCTTTCTATACTAATGATGATAAATTTAATTTCAATAACGTCTGTATTTTGTCTATTCTTTATCAGCCCTATGCTAGGAAACATTATGTGAGGACGTTTCTAAATCAAATTTCCATGAATAAATGTATTGCAGCCCCAGTTGCTGTCTGCATTATGAAAATTACGTTGCATTGCCTTTTCAATAGGGTGCCTATTTCTTCCAGTGCCCAGAATGAATGTTTACCAAATGAATACAATTGCTATGATTATCAAGGTATAATTTCTCTTGTAAAAGGACAAATTAATGTTTGTAATATTTAATTTCATACATATACAGTTGTTTCATCTTCATTTCAACCGTTGTCTGTAGTTTATCAATCAGTACCAAAAGAAAATATATGTATTTGTAGTTACCAAATATATAATAGAACTTGCTTTTAAAATGGTTACGTACTGGATGATGCTTTAACGTAGGACATGATTTGAAAGAGCAATTGCATTTCTCTCTTCAGAGCATGTCAGCTACATTTTTAAATTATCAGAATTTTTGGAGGTACCGTGTAACAATTTTCATGTTCCCTGTTACAAAGATATCTCCTTCTGTGACAATACCCTGTATGTGCTCCCATCTTGCATTTCCCAGATTCTTCTGTCTTGAGGAGAGATGTGAAGAAATCAATAACTATTTTTCTGTGCCATTTTCTTAACCTTCATTTGTTCCTTTGCTTCTTGATGATGTGGTAGACCTAGTGATTATTTCCAAGGCTTTCTACTTTTAATGTTCCTTAAGAAAAAAAAAAAACAAAACCAACTCTACTGTTAATTTAGTAATGTAACTTAGTCCTTCAAAATTTCTTACTGATTTGCATCTTATGTGTTGTCTGATATGGTAAAAAAAAATCTCCCATTAAATTTTCCATTTTCTGAAGGAGAAATAGTGAACTGAATTCAAATATTTGAGTTTGCTATGTTTTTTTCCTTGACTTCCTATTTTTATCCAATAGTAAAAGGCCTTTGTGATCCTTAGTGTTTGCTTTGGTGCTATGAAATGGTAGCAGGTAATTTTCATTATTTTCTCGTTTTAATAGGTTTCTTAGTTTTGCAATATATTATATTATTTTCAGACATTGTGTTCCCATAACAGACTGAGGCCTTTTTGTCCCCAAGGATGTTGAAACTAATGTTGTCACTGTTGTTCATCTGTCTCATATTATATAATTACTACTTGAACCAGCTACTCTGTATTACTTAGGTTTTAACAGAATAATCCCTCATCTTGTGTGCTCTGGAATTAGCTGTTCCAAGGGCATTTGTTTAAGAAATCACTTCTTTAAGCCTTGTTCCATTTAGCAGAACATGAGATACATTGTAAATATATTTACAATATCCTAGCAAGCAGGTCTTCTTATAAGCATACATTGTGAGACATAAAAAAAGCCACTTATTCGATTTTATTTGGAAAAGTGATGTGCTGGTGTCAGTGTACACTAATTAAATACATTTGCAGTGATGTATCTGACATCATAGGAAAGATATAAAACCCATCATGGGGAGCCGAGGCAAAACTATTAAACACCATGTTTCACTTGTAAAATATCTTACTGGAAGCATATAAAATTATTATATGGCTAAAAGGTCGTTTATTTCCCGCTGTAACCATCGGTCTAATAAGTTATACCTTTCCTCCCCCGGCGGGTACCCCTGCCCTCACGGATCCCGCCTACAGAGGTTAGCACCACGGACAGCTCCAGGCTCAGCCCTCGGGGCAGCTGTGTGGGAGCCGCGCGCGTTCGGAAGAGTTTGGTAAGGCCAGGCCACTGCCGTTCGTATGCCTGCCGAGGAGGAGAACGGAGCTGGTGTCAAGAGTACTAGCGCACATCTGCAATGCACATAACAGCTGATGGAGGGATGTCATGGGTCCTAGTGACTACAGATGTGAAGACTGCCCAGTACCAGTCAGTCCTACTGCATGAAGATATCCAGGCCAGTAGAAGCCAAAGGAATTATGTGTTGAAGTTGAGTGGAAAAACTAGGCAGAGTAAGGGTAGAGGAAAAGGTGATACCACACTGTTTCCTATTCCTGGCAAAACAGATGCTGAGTTTTTAAAATTTCACTTGCACCCCTTATGCAGGTTAGTAAAATATGACAATGAATAGTTTTCCTCTTGGAACTTTCTCTCAGACTTTCTCTCATAGTAGAGATGGTAGTCAGTTCCAGAACAATCAAAAGGAAATATTGGCTGTGTGGGTGTGCCATGCAGCTGTTTCTATCCTTTTTTGCATTGCACACACATGACTATGGTTTTGGGTTCTCCTGTCCATTACAGGAAACATGATCTGCAACTTCCCGATAAAGCCAATGTCATTACACTTTGAAATTTCTCCCAGATTTCTGTTTTCTTTTTTCCCTTTCACTAGCAGTGGTTTTGGAATATGTGGCTCAAACCATGCTGTTCACTTTCACTAACCAAATACTCTCTTATTCTAATTTCTGAATTGTGAATAAGAGCACAGATTAAACTTCAGTTCTGTTGAGGTTAATACCCCACACAGCACTGAGGACCAGAATTTCACCTTAATAACAGAAATATATATTTATATAGAGTAGAAGAAAGTAGAGACACCACAATTATGTATTTTTTGTACATTTTTGTTTAAACATGCAATAAATGTGCAGTAAAAAGAAAATATCTTCCTAGTTTGTAACACAAAAAATGCTTCTATTTTTAAATGAGGTTTTTCAACAACAGAGGCAAAATGCGTATCAAATGCGTGTCTGCTGATAATCCAACCAATCAACATTTAAAAGCTAGAAATCAGTTATTTCAGTCATAATGTATGTTCAGTTTTTTTCAGACTTACCTTCTTATAAGCTTTGGCTAATGCAGGGAGGAGTCTTATAGTTGCAATCTTATTTATAGCCTCAGAATATCTGTAACATTATGGAACTGCAAAAAAATCTTACCAGCAGTTTGATTAAATGTATATCGACATTCAAAACAATCAGTGGAGTTCAAGGGGAAGCAATATAGAAATGCAAATTTTGGGGGGTTTTGTTTTTCAAAAGGAAGACTGTTCATTTCTTTTCCATATTATTTCTAGAAGGAGACTAAGCACTGTTATAAACTTTTTCTGTAACCACCTTTCCCATGAAAAAGGCTGGGACAGCAACACAGAACTGCTATGCAGTAGAAAGAACAGTATGTTTTGTACTTCTAAGATGATTAAGTTGGGAATTTTCCAGTCTCCCATTTTAAGGACCCATGAGAAATTGTGTCTATTCAAGTTCCAAGGTGCTCTGACTATTTAGGAAACAAATAGAAGGGAAAAAGATTGCTCATGATTTTTGTGGAAGTAACATTAGGGACAGAAGCTTTTTTCTGTTTTCCTTTCTTTATTCTTGAAAAAAAAAGATTTTTTTTTTTTTTATGGGAGGGCAGGTTTCATTGGCTGTATATTTGATGCTAGTTTCAGGCTGCATGAATCTCTCTGCAGACATCTGTTATATGTACCCTGTGTTTCTTTCAATAAGCATATAGGACTGAAAGCTGCATTGATTCTGGTGTCATGAAAATCTTTATTGTAAGAGCTTGAGATAAATACAATCTGTTGGTGTTCTAGACTGTGGAAAAAATGTTACTATAAAGCTAATTGATTAGAATGCTCAAATGCATGTTTTTATTAAAGAATTATTTTTCTAAAACAATGAAGGGAATAACAATATTAATATTACTCAAGAAATATTTAAAATTAAAAACTCCTAGTAATTGAAATGAAAATAGAGTAACATGGAAAAATGCCTTCAACATGAAGTAACTGGCTAGAATTAGATGTTTTGTGGATGAAATGTCACTATGACTAAGGAAATAGTAGAAGAGAAACAAAAGTTAAAGAAATGGAGATTTACAAATAACTCCTGACAAAATACAGGCACTTGGAAAGCCAAATCTGTGCTGAAGTAACAGGGAAATGGTTGGTGTTATTTTCAATTGTCAAAGCAGGCTAGTTATCTAGGAGCTTTTAGAGCAAGTATTCAAGTTCATGGTGTAAAGGTGTTTGCAAGACCACATAATGTGCATTTACTTAGCCACCTAGGGAATCGACAATGTGACAAATCTGGAAACACGTTCGGGTCGAGAAGAGAGGTTCCCCCTCACTGCTACCTCATGCAGCACAGAGAAGTTACTTCCCCACCAGGGACATCGGGAAACGGTGACTTTCCCACTTAAAGCGCTTTGCAATTCACGGGTGAAAAGTTGTGTGATGAGGAAGCTAAGGCACGGACGGGGAAACGTGTAGTGTTTGAGCCAGGTGGTGGGCTCGAGGGTTGAATATAAGTCGTTAAAAAGACAGCTGAAATTCTCTTCTTGGATGAAAATGACCTGGCGTGCGGCTGGGCCCCGTGGAGAGAGAGGGAGGGAAGGGATCTCCACACACACGGTAGGGGTCAGACGGAAACGAAGGGAGCCAAGATATTGCCCAAAGTAGCAGTAAAAATGCGAACTAAACTTGGGGGAAAGGGAGAAGGCACAGCCGCCCTGGAAAGAAAGAAACAAACAAACAAACACACACAAATAACAACCCCGCAAGCCTCCCGCTACCTCCTGCACCTACCCACGACACCTCCTGCACCTACCCACGACACCGCCCGCACACCGCCATCTCCGCACAGCTCCCCGGGCCCGCCCCGCCGCCTGACGGGGCTGCCTTTGCGCAGGCGCAGCCCC
>JASSUY010045122.1:21800-38966 GCA_032466535.1 Forpus xanthops
AATGTTTTCATTTCTGTGGAGTTGCATGTTGACTATCAGTTGTCACAACTGGACTAGATGTATCTTAGAGAAACTGAATCATCTTTCCAAGAGAAAATCCTAAATTCTACTATAAAGTAGAAAATTCAAAACACAGAGCCTAAGGCAGTGTCTGTTCTGATATAGTCTCCCAAGATTTTCTGCAGTAAAGACCATGGTGCTTCTACTGATTAAAGCATCAGTTTTTATTGTGTATTTTAGATGACTATATCATCTCAAACAGGACAGTTAGCTGTCTGGGTATGGTTGACATAGCAGCACATTAATTACACACCAGTTAATGATCACACTGAACATTTGAGAGACCTGAATAAAAGATACCAGGTAACCCCTGAGCTCTCCTGTTGTTGTTTATAATCACTGATTACCCGTCCTGCAACTATGCTTTGATTTTACTGTATAATTTTGTATGAAAGTTATGGTGGGAAACAGTGATAGCAGTTCAGCTCTACCACAGAACATGCATGCTCAAACCAGCAAAGTATACAAAAATGTGAATTTTTCTACAGGAAGACAGAATAAGCATCAGAATAAAGTATTATTCATTATGATGAATATAAGTTGCTGTATTAATGAAATCTGAGATGCATTCTGATTAGCCTGTAGGCCTTGTCATCCTTATTAGTAATTTAATAGGAATAAAATATGCACCTGCAATTAAATGGCAATTAAAGGGTCCTCAGCTTAAATTACAAAGAATTTAGAGGGACTACAGTTTGGGAGTGGATTTTGGAAATGGAGTAGGAGGAAAAATGTTAAAGTTGTAAGATGCACTCACAACTATGCTCTGGGGCAAAAAAAACAACCAACCAACCAACCACACAAACAAACAAAACAAACACCAAAGCACACCTTTATGACCATGAAAAAAATGTACAAAACACCTCACCTATCTTTCACAGTAATTTTCTGTGGAGAAAAATGACAACACAGTGATTTCCTATTTTCTTAGTATTTCTTAAAAAACAGATACTGTGGCCAATACTGACAGGTAGTAAACACATGGATCTCCTCCACAGCAGTAACTGTTCTGATATAATTGTACTAAAGTCCTGAATGGTCAGCCAAAGGACTTTTAGTACCTGCCTTGTAAGCAATGCTGAAAAGCTGGGGAACCATGGTTTGGATCCTGGCTAAATGGAGGAAGATTCTGCAATGGAAAAAAGATGTTCACTCGACTTATTGCAATCCACCAGGAGAAAGAAAAAAAAAAAAAAAAGGCAAAAAACAAACAAAAAAAAGAGTGAGAAAATAAAAACAAACCCATAAAAAAAAAAAGGCAAAAAACAAAAAAAAAAAAAAAAAAAAAAAAAAAAAAAAAAAAAAAACCAAAAAGAGAAGAAAGAAATCAGTACCTAGCAACCACTGTGACAAAGACTTAGATACAACTCCCTCACCCGTAATATATATGTGTTCAGCATCAACAGTATGGGAGGACAGCTAAAGAAGCTACAATTTTTGTTTTCTTTCACTGCTGAATATAAACTATTCCAAACTTTCAAGTTACCTTATATTAACAATTTAAATAGTTTAACTGAGACATTCCCCCTTTTCTTTAACCACACAACAGGGACTTTAGGTTTCCAGCCTGCAGAGATACCAATGCTTACTGGCAATGACCAAGTATCCTCCAGCCAACTACTTTTCCAGAGTTTTAATAGTTTCTATGTATTGATAAAAGCTACGAAGTTCAATTTTTCCTTTTTTTTTTTTTTTTTAATAAAAACCACATATTTCTGTTTTATTTAAGTATACAACATCCACTTACACCCTATTAGACAAAGCACTCCTATAAATACCATAACATCAAACTATAATGTCCATAAAAATGCCAAAGATCTTCCTTGAAGTAACATCCAGGACACAAGTATACATACATACACGCTCCCAAAGTTATACCTATACACCCAAAGTCTGTGGTATGACTCCATACTTTCACCACAAAAAAATCATTCTTAATAGCTGTTCAAGTGTATTAAAAGCCAATTAACTGAAAAATGCAAATACGCGTTTTAACAAGTTGATTAATGTTTAAATTTAATCATCTAGCTGTTCCTGCTGCACATTTGGAAGCACTCCAGCTCTTAAACAGCTGTTAATTAATGAGCATATCTTCCACATAATTTAATGCAGGTTTCTGTGTGCTGACAAATACAAGGAAAAATTGTCAGTTAAAGCGACTAGCATAGAACAGAAACAATATTCTCCATGACACATAATCAAATAAATACATGCTACCAGACACACAATACTCAAGAAGTCTAAAATACAGTAACTTTCGATATTGAGACTGAATTTAATGGCAAACCTACTGTGTAAGTTTCAACTTGATATCATCTATGGACTGCAGATAGCTTGAATACACATTTTCAAACTTGAAAAGTAGCTTTTGGTAAGAGTATGTACAATCTTCCAAGTTGGCCATTATGGCAGCCCAGCCTTGATGCTGAAGATGTTCATCATGTACAAGACCTTCACAAAAGGAGCAAAGTTTCTTGGCAACCTCATACATTTCCTGGGGGAAAGCAAAATAAAAAACATTTAAAAATCCATCACAACCCAAATCACTTCAGGTTATTACTGTGATAACTATATGAAACATTACACTGAGACATTTAGAAAACAGTAGCCATGGAAAGTGTTAAATTTAGATAGCTAAAAAAATTGTACCTATCAAAACGTCATAAAAAATAACAAAATTTTATTCTAAATTAAAAACCAGACAAAACCTGTGGATTGTTTACTGAGAAACATCTTCAAAACAGGCAGGTGAAAGTTGCAGTTACAAAAAAATCTTATAAAATTAAATGTTTCTAATATAAAATATTCAGTGCACACATATATGAATAATAATGCTTGTATTAATCTGAGAGAAGGAGCTGGCAAACAAGGTCCACTAAGGAGAAAACTATTTATGAAACAGGCAGAAGCGCATAACAAGTAATCTATTGCAGGCTCAGTCAGCAGAAGTGCAGGTACATCAGTTGCAAGAGATGCATGAGGAAAAGAGCAGGGCAGATAATTAATTAAAGTCTTCCACTGATTAACAAACCAGATGCAACATGATGAGAAGCAGTGCAGTGTCCACAGAACTCTAAATAAACCCGAAAATGTTGTATATGCAAACTAATGTGGGAGCTTTTCTGTTAAAGAACTGAATGACATAAAGCCGTTTTACTAAAAGGGTAATTACATCCAACAAGGCAGAGTTAAAATAGAGACCTACCTATAGCAAGCATCATATCTTAATGAAAGTGCACTATCACCAATGCCTATTATATTCAATTCCAAGGTTTGAGGAAGAGTAACTAAGTTTACCAACTTAGGAAAACAGGCTGTCCTTAAAAGGCCTACTACTCAAATGTCAAAATGAGAAAGTAAAACAAAATTCACACAGTAAGTTCTGCAGCTTGATACTCTGTCAATAACATACTACATGGGATATATTCTCCTGAGCGTACCTGTGTGTTGGGTTTTAGTATCTACCTTTTCTCTAAAATAGAAAATCTCTTGTTGGTGGACCATACAGCTAAACTAGGACTGTATGTATATAACTTTCCTGTGCTGTAGTACATATAAGGAAACCATGCAAGGAGAAACAGGTTATACAAATGCAGTGAAAAAGCAGTGTTAAAAGCATAATACATCAGTATACTTCAGAATGCATTTGCTGCTGACCACATGGCTAGCAGCACATACGCATACCCAAAAAAATTTAGAGCTCAAGAACACTTATCTTCCTGAAATAAACCACAAAACAACACAGCATTTTATCCAAATGTTTCAGAATTACTGATAAAACCTGAAAGCTTTGAAGACCCTCTCTTTTGTTAAAAATCCAGGCCTTGTCTCAAGCAGCATGACAAAAGTCCACTGTCCTTCAAAAGTCCACTGTCCTTCAAATCACTGGTATTTAACCTACCAGCATATGAACAATGAATACAGAAACCTACTCATACATGCAAGTCCAAGGAAATCAAAAGCTACTACAAATTTCTATCACTTCATAGCAAAGATGGCATTTGTTATCTTGTTTTCTAAACTTTGGTCACGTCTGCTGCATTAGATCTCACTTCATAAGTCAAAAATCAACCAACAAAACAACTCCGACAGTATCCAGACTGCTAAAATCTGCAAGTGATTTTCTTCAGACTACCTCCAATTACTGTGTCCTCAATTATATTAAGATTCAAAGAGGCTGCTTTACCCTAAGATATAAAAAAAAAAATACACAAAAAGCATGAAGCCAAAAACGTAACTCAATGTCCTCACTGTGTTCTATTGTATGTCCTGGGAATGTAAACAAGCATTTCACTTTCAGTTCACAAGCCCCATTCTCTTCCCAAGTCACCCTCCCTCCAAACTACTGCCAGTAACTCCAGAAGTAAGAGCATGTCTAGAAACACACATTAGTTTGGAAACTACATAATCCTTCTACAAAATAAAAAATAATCATACAGTCTTTTAATGCATTTTCGTCAAGAGAGTATCACAGTTTACTGGGGAAGGTAAAGACTGGACTTCTCCCATCCTCAAACAAAAAAAGAAGCATTTCTTTAGAAGACCTGCATAGAGGTTTTTTCTTAGTTCTATTTTATTTTAGACAAACTCACTTATCACTACACAGCTCTAATGCCTCATAAGGAAATGTACGTGCTAGGCTTGATATGACAAGACCTTCCACCCTAAGACATATTCCTAACCATTGGCCAATTTTTGCTTTTTTAGATAGATTTACTTCTCATGTTCACAGTGGAAGTCAAAAGTCAAAGTCAGTGTTGTCCTATTAATCTTTATTATATGTCATTCCCGATGCTGACTTTAAAACTCAAGTGTTATCAATTTAAGATTTTAGTTTTAACTTTGTTTTCTCAACAAAACACTTTCAAACACAAAACAGAACTCATAAGTTAACAAATTTTAGAGGGAGAGGGAGATGGATCGTCGCAATTGAGACTGCCTCTTATACTACTGATGATCAGCACTGACAACTCTGCATCTAAGAGGCTAACCTGCGTCAATTTACACAAACTTAACCAAACCAGAAACTTGTGAATCAACTCCTAGAAAAGTAAAAGCAAACAGTATTTCTCAGAGCCACAAATTAGTATATATTTTTTAGAAACCATGTGACAGAAGGGCATTCTAGTAAGTGTCAGGATTTGCCATTTGACAAAGTATTTGTTGTATTTGTTATTTGTCAGAGATATGCCTAAAGGAACTGTTACATAAAAGTAAAAATACCCCAATGCCATCTAAGTATTCAATCAGGTATTCACTGTCAGATGAGCTACAGCTCCTTTTTGTTTTAATGTCCCTGTGTATACAACAAACTCCCTTGTGAAAACATCATAAATATGATACTGAGAGAAAAAAGACTTTCTGAGCTATTTAGAGCTCAAACCAAACTAACATTTAGCTCAAAATTAATTAGCCTGAAAACATAAATAAGGTTCTTTTAAACAACATGCTTTCAAAGTTACCTGTAAGCTATTAGATTACAAATGAAACTGTACAACTAAAGAGAGACATGGCTGTTTCAGGGCACATATGCAGGATATTACAACAGCATTACTTATTATCACCCTCCTGAAGTTATTTTTGTACCTGTACCCCATGTGCCAAAGAATTCTCTTGGGGGGGGGGGGGAGTGGGGTGAGGGAGTGGGGAAGTAGGGCAAGCAGTAGAATTCTGTTTACATGCATGAATCTGAATGCAACCAGAGTACATAAGAACTCAGTACTGCTTTTGAGGCTGGTTTCTTAGGCAGTGTAATGAAATAAGCTCATTACTTGAAAACAGTAGAGAATACTACTTTGAATTCTAGGAAACCAAGGAGATGTTTCTAACAAAGTTCGAACCACATGGAGTAACTATGCGTCAGAACTGTTTCAGTCTTAGACTATACTAAGCAAGTAACAGTTCAGGGAACAAAAATAGTGTCAGACCATTACTCTATTTTCTAATATTTTATAAAGGGTTCAAGAAGAAAACACTGTTTCAGTCAAACTTACAAGCCCGCTTTCAAAATGTGAGGGTGTGCAGCAAACAAATGTAGTGGTAAATCATTTTGCTTCCCTTGGAAGTAGCCTCACAGCTTAAAAGAAACTAAGAAATTAAAAGCTACACAGCTTTGATATGATACCTTTCATATCATTCTATCACTACTGAAATACACCTTCAGTTGATTTGGTTTGCTCTTCCTAACATGTCCATAGACAACATTCCTGGAGAAACCTCCTAAGGCTACTTTAGAAGGATCAACACCAATCTATTCCAAATAACCAGTTATGTCTGCATGCAGAAAAGAATTAAGCAGCTCTCTGCTAAATTAATCAAGTTTGAAAATCTGATTATGTCAAGCATATAAATAAAGGTGTTCAACCCAACATATGTTTTAACACTTCTGAGTAAAGTCGCCAGCTCCAGCAGAGAAAATGAAACCTGCCTAACAAGGGTTGCTTTTGTCATTGATTTCTCACCTATCTACATGCAGGGTAATTGGCAGACACCCAATGGATCACAAAACATTAAAATTACCTTCAATTGCCTTGTAGAGCTACATCCACCTTACTCAGTTATACCAGCATAACTAGAACACTGATAGCTTCACCATACCACTGGAATAGGGGCTTCATGATGCACCACTACAAGTACAAGACTAGACAAACTCAGGCTAATCTAAACTTGCTGTCACATTGAAGAGTAAATGGAAACATCTTCACTTCCTAATTTGTCAAGAAATTCATAGGCCCACCAGAAAGATTTCTATCTTTGGCTGGCTGCTTTAACAGAATGTTTACTTTAATTACTTCCTTCAATCATAACTTAAAATGTAGGTTATTCTCTGATTATAATTACTTCTGTTTAATATGTTTCAACACGAATCCGCAGAAGCAATAAAGTACATTTTATCTCAAACAAATTAACTGGTAGTGTTTTCCATCAGTTTCAGGACTTTGTCTTTGCATCCTATTGTCGTAACTCTGCCCAACTGAACAAAAAAAAAAAATCCAAGGAAGGTCTGTCTTAAGCAGTCTTTGGACTTACCTCTAAAGAACAAAAGTTCTCAGGAAATGCAGGATTCTTTCCATTCTCTACAACCCTGTGGTAAAAGGAAACAAGTCATCAAAGTCCTCTATTGCCATGTGTCTGAAATCCTGTAAAAAGGACTCCTTACAGGTTTCAGTCACCCTAAAAAAATCAACCTCAGGCCAACAAAGAAGACCCCTGAAAGTAAAATTACACACATCTGTACTTTACAACAGCATGTAAATGCTTCCACAATAGGTAACTTATCTTGCTTATCAAAGATAGGAACTAAGACTCATACACCTCTAACTAAAACACTGGTAAAGCTACTAGACTAACCACTTTAAGATTTCAGCTTTTAAAACCTATGATTGGAACAGTTCACTGTGAGGAAGACTTAATTTCTCTCCTTTTGTTAGACAGCTGATTACTCCTTTCCCCATTAACACTGGCCATTTTTGGTGACTGCATCCTCTGGACATTTGTCCAAGCAGTTCATGACTTACTACATACTCAGTATTTATTTCATCAGCATAATACTTAGTAACTTGCTTTGGAAGTCATAGTTTAATGAGTTTCTCTTCAGCATTGTTTTCACTAGCTCTTCACTGTAACATTAAAAGTGGGCTTGGAGAAGTCAAGTGACAAAATTTCGCCTCCACTCCCAAAAAATATCAGCAAGCTGAAATAAACCATCACAGCCAGAAAAATCAAACCACAGTACAAGCCAAGTGATAATTTCTACTAGCTTGATACAAGCCACCCAAATCTTTCTTCTGGTGAATTTTCAGAAAGCTTGATTTAACAATTCTGGTTACAAAGACCAACCAAAATAAATGCTGGATCTTTTAGTTACCCAACTACAACCTATTCTGTTTTAATTCTTCCCAGATATATTACTTTCAAAAATTATGAGACTGATTGCTAATCTGAGTCACAAAGAAATGCGGACTTCTGTGGAGGAGCTGGAAGTGTGTCTGGCTATGAGACTAATAATTTAATGCTATTCATCCTATTTGTCTAATTTGGCTACAAAGCTCTTGCAAACATTACAATGTCTTGAAGAACATCTAAATTTTAAAGTAACTCTTTTCCAGAGGGTCTCAAAACTGCTTTTCTTCAAGTAACAGATACACAGCTTTCAGGAAGCATGATTATACTTCCTGGTTTAAGTACTACAAAGCATTTTGAACTAAACCAAGAATGAGCTGGGTACTGTGACTTACAGCCATGGGTTTATGCAACCAAAGCAACCACAGTTTCTCATCCTTATTCCCATTTCTCAAAGAAAAACTGGCCAGAACTGACAGTTTGATGATGACAACACCAACATCACATGAAATGCAAAACACACCCACTAATAGCAAGTTCACGTTTCCAATAGCCTTTCTGGGAGAAATAACACAAACTTCAGTTAGATCACTAAAAGAAAATAAACAGTCCTTTCCAAAAGGCTAACAAAAACTACTTTAAGCAGGGTAAAAGACCAAGATTGGACAAGATTCATACAAGGTAGCTTATTGCACAATGTCCTGCATAGAGAACAGCTTGTCTTCTAAGGTGGCGTCTATGTAACTTTTTGCAAACACTGTGTACACATTCTGCAGATCAAGGACAAAATTGCTAAACTGGAAAAGAGGTGGGAAAACAGATCTTGCAAAAAGGCAAGCTGTAACCCTTTAGACATAGACATCTCAAAGGTACAATATTTAGTCAAAGGGAAACTAAGATACTGGGACAGAAAATGAAAATACGTTTAGAAAGTTGCTTGAACTGGATTTACAAGGCACTCAGTAGATGCAACAAACCCTGACCAAAAAGGATCAGGTGAAAAAGGTTTATAAAACAAAGACATCATGACACATATGCCAAAACCTATGGTGAGAATTTCAGTTTAATCAGTAAACGAACAAATTTACACTAACACACGTAGCTTCTTTAAAATTACCTAATTTTTATACTGTGAGTTCTACATAATGGAGACCCCAGGTAATCAAAAAGAACTTGGGAAAATCTGCACAGATGTAAGAATCATGAAAGCAAAAACAAAGAAAAAGATTGAGGTATGTTGACATGATCATTATTGTACTGTGGAAAACCAAACAGGAGGTAATAAGTTTCCCACAAGAATAATCTTTGGTTAGGAGTTATTAAAATCTAAGAAAGCCTATATGCAAGTTAAAAAAAAACAGTTTCGATTAAAAAAAAAATAATGGCTGCTTTTACATGTACCTATACACTATACATATGTCTACAAAAGGCTATAAAAGAATGCCAGGGCCTCAGCTGTGAACTAAAGATGACTTTTCTTTATACCTGACTAGTAACTAAGGATATCTGAGAATTATGGCTAAAAAATATGCAAAAAGCAGAAGCAGAATTTAAATCAATAAAGGTCAATTTCAGACATGCAAAAAAAAACAATGGAGAGGTAATAAAGGCATGGATTAATCTAAGTATTTCTTAAAGGAAAATCTAGAACTACTTGTTTTTGTGAGAAAAAAAGTTAAAGGTCATATACCAATGCATACAAAGAATACATCAGAAAAGTGAATCAAAAATATCTGTCCCCTTTCCCTACAATACAAATCAGGTGCAAAGTAAGGTAAGGTTAAAAACCACACCTTGCATACAGTTCTACAGCATAGCCGCAAGGTAGTATACCATTCAAGTCAGAGCTACCAAAAAACATTACTAGTTTTCAGTCAGGCTTAAAATGAGGGAGAAATGAAACAGAAATGAAAGCGCTCACACCCTGAAATACTCATCTTCCACACAAGTTTGCCTGTTACTGATCATGCAGATATAGACTGTAACTTTCATTTTTGTACTACTAATACATGATTGAAATATTTTGTAGTAATTATTACTTAATTAAATTTCTCAAAATAATTACAACAGGCAAAAACTCTCCATCAAGTACTGCCACTCTGCTTTTCTGGTAAAGCAGGTTACTTTTTCTCCAAAATTAATAGACACACCTTGGATCATTATATGGCAGATTCTTTATCCCCATTTTGCAGAAAGTCTCCTGTACACCTATCTCCACTGTGGCTCTGCATGTATCAGTCTCACAAGTACTAATGTTCAGAGCCTTTCTAGCTCCCCTGAGATGTTAATCAATTTTGAGATGGATTAATAACACATGTTCCCTCTTCCTCCCAAGCAAGAGGCTTATGGTGAACCACGAAGAAGATTAATGTTCTGACCACGTTCCCAGCCTTCCCTGTTTCTTTTGAATTACTGCTCAATATGCTTCAAGCTGCATCATGAAAAACTGCTTTAGTTCAAGACTTCAATACCCTTTTATACAGTTTTTACACCTTGGTACATCGAGTGATGACAGCCTGTTTACTAATCTTCCACCATACATGATGGTTTTCTCATACCCCTGACCTCCCAGAGAAGTACCCAGCGCATTTTCACAGCCTAGTAGAGAGGCTACAGCTTTGAAAGATTTCAGATCTTGGATAAATTTCACTGTGTTTGTAAAGGTGTATCAGATTAACAAATATAACTACCCATTTAATCTTTAAATAAATTTCTAAGTTTTTCACAAAAGATTCTACTTTCATTGTAGCCCATCTAAAAGCAACAAAAAACTGAAAGAAGTTGGGAACAGACCATGAAGTTTTTCCAGAAGAATCATCAGGCTTAAAGTAAAACCTCCATTCTCCTTAGATACATGTTTACAGACCTTTAAATACAAAATACCTCTCCCCATCCCATAATAACATTAATAAGTGCCATCAGGGTTTATCATCTTCTTGCAAATCACCACAGGATTACTCTCTCTAGATAAACTTTTCAGTCTCTAGCTAAATATTACACCTTCAGTTGGCCAATAAAAGCCGTACTCCAGGCAAATACTTTTAAGAGTGTTTCTGAAATATGGCTTCCCTTACAGAAGAACTGAAACCAGAATCGGGCAGTAAATACCTAAACAATGAATTTAAAAGCAGAAACGTTGCAATAAACTTGCTTCCTCTGCATATGCGTACATCCTGTATAAAGGACATCCTTCAGAATCGAGTGGGAAGAAAAGGCAGCACTAATAATCCTTTTCAGCTAAGTAGGTTTTTTTTTTTTTTTTGTTTTGGTTTTTTTTTGTGGCTTTTTTTTTTTTTTTTAAATAAAATTCCTGGAATATAAGAAGCCTACTCCAGAGAAATCTCTTCTGTCCGTGTATACTAACTTCATCTGATCAAAATCAAAATTAAAAATCTTCAAGACCACAAAACCAGGAATGGCACGAAGCAATAAGATAAATTATCAACAATGTGAGATATGTGAAACTGGGTACCACCACCTTCCACTTCCATTCACCTAAGTAAAACACAAATGTGATGACTGTAGTAACTGCAACAGCCCCCATGTCATATCCAATCAGCGTTAAGCACTTAACAGATACCAGTCTTGCTGACTTTTAAAACATCCCCTTAAGTCACAAAAAAATGGTTTTCAAGCACTTTCAGTTTCAGCTGCCAAAATCAGAATCCTCACACCTTTAAGGAGCATAAATGAAAACCTTCCAGTCCTAGCTGCATTCACACTGATATCCCCTCTTCTCTGCATGACAATCATTCAATTCACAGATCCCTAATAATTCAAGGTCCAATTTACAAAATCAGCAGTAACTGTCAACAGGTGGCAGAGACAGCAAGAGAACCTACTGGACTCAGTCCTTGCCCTAAATCTGACAGCATGTCAAGGTCAGATTATTCAAGCTAACTTTTCCTCCTCCTGCCAGGGCAGAAGGACAAGGGGGAAAACAAAACCAACCCTATACTATATGCAAGACTTCACACTTTTCTCTGAATTTAGCTGTACAGTACTGAAAACAAGCCACTTCAAGTGCTAAATATTCTTCTAGACTGCATTAAAGTTGTCACTGAAACTAAGAAACTTCATTACCAAGACAAGATACTAAACCTATACAATACTGTTTCTTTTGTGCTAAGTACTACACAAAACCATTTCTTCACTTCCCAGCTGTTGGAAGTTCAGATGTGACAAAATTTAACATATTTAAATACAAAATTTTGAAAGGCAAATGATAGCAGTATTTCCTAACATGAAGAAACTCAAATCAGTTCAGCTACTGAAAACATTGTGTCACTCTCCAGAACATGCAGTGGCTCCTATTGCATGCACACTTGGTATCTTACTGACCATGTTACAGAAACTATTTCCCCCTATAAAAAAAATACAGAAGTAATCAAATCAGAATTCTGACAAGTTTGCTTCTATGTAAGTAAAAGCCAGCACTCAGTAATAAGAGACCTGAATTTTAGGAAATGGAAGCTTAGTTTTAGTAATTCTTCAGCAGTTGTTTTGACATCAGATGAAACAGAAACTTGACAAGCAGTTGTTAAAAATTTTCTACTTGGGTTAACAACACTTGTAACCTAACTTTCCTGTTTTCAGGTTGAGACAGACTGAAGACACTGAAAATAAGGCAGAGCATTAAGGCAAGGATCCAAAGCAAACAGACTGCTTTAATTTTGCAAATGCTGTAAATATACGCATCCATAAAGTTTGTATTACACACAGTACACTTTTGAAAGAAGCTTTTAACATGCTGAAGCAGCAAGCACATTTCAATACCTACCTTGAAACTTCCAAGACAAAGGCTCCAAAGAATACATCATCACTAGTATGCCATCATTACTGTCTTTTAAACAAACTATTTCATAATTTATATCAAGTTTCCCTTCTGACATAAAAAAGTTACTTTCCTTCTGTACAAGTACAGTAAGAACTTACTTACCACTGCAAGTTGTGTCCGTGATGCTACCGTGTGAAACACGGCAGGCATCATAAGAGATTCTTCTACTTTCAATTCCATCTCATTCTCTGCCGAAAATGTAGTTTTGGGGATAGCTGGTGGACGTTCACACAAGATCATTTCTTTGTTGAATAAAAATATTGGGTTGGTATCCTACACTCAAGAAGAAAATGAAAACAAACACTGAGAAAAAGCAATATACTGCTCAACCACTGATCATCATCATGTGGGTAAAGTGTCTTAAGGATTATGTTAAAAATCCACACATGTAAGCTAAATATATAAATGTTTGTTTCTCAATGCAAGGAAATCCAGCAAACAAAGTCTTACAGAGAAAAAAAATTAAAAAACCCTCAGTAAAACATCTTTTCCTTCTGCTGTAACTGATAATTTAGTTGAAGAATGCAGAATGCACTTACTGTTCCAGCACTGTAACTACACACTCTTCTGTCTGGTGCCATACACTCTCCTCCATTGACAACGAGTACTTGGTGCTGAATGGCAATCTTATACTTTGTTTGAATTGCATGTTTCAGATCAGCCACACTAGGAAAAAAAAAAAAAAAAATGGGAAGAGGGCATTACCAGCAGATTTGTGCCTCTAAAGTTACATATTCCTGTAATTGAGAGAGATGACTTGTCTGTGTTGAAGCAGAACTCTTTTTAAAGGACTACTACCTTTTATTCTGTACAATGACATATTTTTAAGTTTTGTACATGTTATAGTGTTGCATTCTGGACATCCAGCTAATAAGCTACCAGCTAAAAGATGACAGACTATACATTAGTGGTAACTTATCAGCAATTTTTCTCCAAGATGTCATACCATACAGAAATTGTATCACATCACACTTTTAAGAGACCCCATATATTTGCATAATGTATAAACCATATTATGTTCTTTGAATTTATTCTTCATGAACACACAGCTGACTTGCTGAAGCTCTAGAAGATTACAAGAGTATTAAGTTTTCATTATGCATAACACAATTTCACCTAACCAATTCTGATTCACTGTATGCGAAATAATGTAGAACACTTAACAGGAAATTAAACAATCCATATGCAACAAATCCATGAAAATATATCAAACACTTTTGATGCAGAAAAAGAAGATCAACAAGCCATCCCTGTTTTAATTTAGCATCCTTGTACCTTTAATTCTCAGTGATGACATCTTTATGTTACTGCTTATTTTAGACAGTTCTAGACTTTGTCTTGGAAGACACAGACAAACAGTAAACTAAACAAGAATTTACAAATATGATACAGTAACTGACCCAAACTATAACACACTGGGGTAGTCACTGCACAAAGATATTAAAAAGTTTCAGGGTATCAAGTGAATAATCAATATAAGCATCAATAGGTTTGATATAACTGGTTATATGGTACTTGAAAAAAAAGATCAATTATCTAAAATAACCATGATTCAATATGACATCATGAATTCACTACAAATATCTCATGAGCACAAGCTTATACTCGCCAGCTGTATTACAGTAAGCATTTATCTATCATCTTCATGGTCTTTGGGATGATAGGTTGGCTTTTCCAGGAGACAGGCAAAGAATTTAGGAAACATTCTTGCTACAAAGAGCATATACATACAAATCTAGAGAATAAGAAGTAAAACTGTTCAACTGAAGTCTTTGATTTTGTGTGGTTCAGCCACTGGAAAGTTTCTTTCTCAAAGAACTATCCAACTGAGCAAAAGCCAGCCCATACCAGACTATTAGGTGCCTGGTCTGGCAGTTCAGATGCTGTAACTCACTCAGCACCATGATTTAGGAACAAAATATCTTGCTGTACCAGACAGCGTATGGAGGTGCTGACAGCATACAGAGGTGTGACACATCTGCAAATGACCCAGTAGATCCAGAATAGCTTAGATGAAAAAACTATTATATGCTAAGGGCCAGTAGGCTTTGCAGAAGAACATACCGCATAGACAGTCTAAGTGCCCTTCCACCCCAAACAAGTTTCAAAATCTAAATTGCTTGTTGAATCATGGAAATTGCAAACAGGAATTCAATGGATTTGAGCACAAAAACCACAGAAAAAGTCGCTCAAGCACAATTACTTACAACTCATTCACCACTAATAGAATATGAATACAGAAGGTAAGCTTGGCCCTTGCTGGCTCCAAGATGCATGGAGTACCACAATACTACACAGTATTTACTTATTAGAGTCCCACATGAGAACGCAGAAAAAGGATACAACACACCCAGTACATCTAGACCTTTCTAAGAGAAAGATGCTTTAATGTGCAGTGAAAAAAAATATAAACAGCAAAGTTGCTGGAACTTAACTGTGATTCTGTAACACTGCTCTCACACTTCAGGCAGCTGGGCATTCAGAAGTTCTTGTTTTATATATAAAATGCTGTAAAACACTTTGCAGCCTTACAGTATAGGACAGAAACAACTTTTACCCATCCTGGATATGGGACAAAAACCTATACGCTGGTCCTTTATCATGCGCTCTAAAAATACTACAGATTATATGTCCTCCTCAGGATGAACGTATACTGACAGGAGAAAGAGCTATCTGAAGAATTCCTTCTGTGATGCCAGCCAGGAAAAAAAAAATAAACCTTCTACAGATGAAACTAAATAAATAAATACATAAGGTCACAGAAGATCCAAAGTCATTCTGACAGTTTTTTTTTTCAAAAAAACACCAAATGTTAACACCAGACTCAGCTAAGAGCAGGCCATGTTCTGTCACTGCCCCAGAAAGTAAACAACCTCTCTGCTCTTTCATGGGACCTCAAACACACACACAATCACCTGCAAACCACTGAACATGATAATTAAAAAAAAAAAAGTTAAAAAAAAACAAAAACAAAAACACTTCTAACAAACAAACAAAAAATAATAAAAAGAAACAAAACCCAAAAACCATATTCACTCAAATACTTAAAAACCCAGAAGACAACCACACGCAAAATTCAACTATCACCTCTCCTGAACTCCGTATACAAAAAGGTATCTATACTTTTTATTTTAATTTTAAGCAATACACAACTACTTTACTTTCTTACTTTTGTACAGCAAGTTCCGTATCAAAGGTAAGGGTAGTTCCAGTGTTGACCAAAAATACATACAGCTTCATGATGATTTCTTTAGGCCTCTGAAGTTTACAACTTCCACTGCTAAAATCATTTAGATACTGAAAAAAAAAATAAAAATCAAGTGTTAGTTCCACATGAGTTACAAAAGACACATCTACGTGTTTCTGGAGAAAAAAAAAAAGAAAAGAAAACAAAAAGCAAAAAAACACACAACACTTTTACATATGTACTCGGTGAATACATCAGCTCTCACATTCTACAGTTCTTTATCTAATACTAAACATACACATGCTTCACTGGGCAAGGTAAGTCTCTGCATAGGCAGATGGTTAGGAAAACACATGAAAATATACACTCAGGAAAATAACAAAGCCACCATCTCAGCTCATTACCTGGCTTTCTAATTTTTAAAGCCAGAGATACAGTCAATTCCAGACATCTTTTGTAGATTCAACAAACAGCAGCACCATTCATGCTCTAAGTACTCATTCCTTGATGAAGCTACAGCTACAAAGACTGTCTGCTCACTACTATCCTTATCCATAGTTTTGTTGTTTTTTTTTTCCACACAGACATACTGAAGCTTTAGCAAATAAAACAAAAAAGAAAAACAAAACAAAAAGCTAAAATTATGTAATTTTCATTATGTATCTTCCTCTGGTTTTAGCACTGGGTATGAATGAACTTGCAGTCCTGAGGATGCATTTGGGTCCTGTATCCTATGAGGATCTAGATGAGGGACTACAAGCACACGTTTTTCCAGTGCATGTAAGATGAAAAACTTTGACCTGCTTTTTAAAACACTGAGATTTAATCTTGAGATTTTATCACTGAAATACTCCATACTTCTGAGCCTTTTACTCTTCTCCTCTACAGGAGCTCGGAAGTTTATGAATAACTTCCTCCAACTAACAAAGCTGCTACAGAAGTAAAACTAGCACTGCAATCACTAATGACCTGGAATTTTCTTTTTTTTTTTTTTTTTTTTTTTTATGTGGAAGGAGTTATGAAAAGCTAAGCTATAAAAAGTTTCAGCTACTAAACAATATTCTTTTATCATTATAAAAATGACTTTCCACACACTTTTCAAGCCTTAATTATAATACATAAACTAGTCAAAACACGCATTTTCACAACAAGATTTCAGAAACAGAATCATAGAATCATAGAATAGTTAGGGTTGGAAAGGACCTTAAGATCATCTAGTTCCAACCCCTCTGCTCTGGGC
>JASSUY010045123.1:0-32444 GCA_032466535.1 Forpus xanthops
TAAGGGTGGTGAGGCACTGGAATGTGTTGCCCAGGGAAGTTGTGAATGCTCCATCGCTGACGGTGTTCAAGGCCGGGGTTGAACATAGCCTTAGGTGGCACGGTTTAGTGGGAGGTGTCCCTGCCCAGAGCAAGGGGGTTTCAACTAGATGATCTTGAGATCCTTTCCAACCTAACTATTCTATGATTCTATGTTTAATTCTTCAGAGGTTAGCACATGCAAGTCCCTCTCCCTCAAGCGACTAAAATTCCTGCCATGTGTTTGAGATGGAAACTGAATGGCTCTAAACATAGCATGCTCAGTTTTGTCTTCTGTCATCAGGAGAGGATTCTGTTTTCTGTTTTAATTTTGCAATCCCGGTGTATTTTTTTTTCCCCTCATCATTGAGCGTTATATAAATGGAAATTTAAGTAATCCTCTTTCTGTACTCAAATTTTGAAAGAATTTCTGCTTTTGTTGATGAAATTCAGCTAATCTATGGTAGCAAAAATAATGTACATTGTGTATGGTCTCTGTGCCTGGTGTTCCTTCATTGCTTATTGTCTGGTGTTGGTAGGTGTTTGATAGTTTATTTTCCTTATATTCTCATGCCTGGGACCTCTTTCCTCTCTGTGGAACAGCTAATATTTAGGCAGTTTTGCTGAAATACATCCTATTGTGGGCATTAAGACATCCCTGGTAGTTGTCTGTTTAGCAATTATAGAGTACCATGGAGAAATGTGGCAACAGAGATAATCAGAATGTCAAGGTTATAATCTGTTGTCGAGGTTATAATCTGTTCCTTGTACTCATGGTTACGAGTGGCGGAGAACATTAGGGCTAATGCACAGGGCATACAGTTATAAGCACATGAAGATATGACAGCAGTTCAGCATCCTTTAGTAGATGGAAAGTGCTATTTCATTAAGTTCATATCTAATTGTTTTAGCCTTTGGTGTGAATAGCCATATCACTGAATCAGTGGTGGCAGGGTTGGATCCAGGCTGGCTGAGGCTGTTTTAGGGGAATTGTGACACAAAATTTTCATGATTTAAGGCTCTCACGCAGTTTTTCTCTCTCACTCACTTCCCCCTCTTTCTTCCCCCCACTCACAGAGGGATGAGAAGGAGAATCGAAAGAATGCAACTCCCACAGGTTGAAATAAGAACAGTTTAGAACTAAGGCATAATACAAATCATCACTGCTACCACCAATAATAATACAAGAAAAATACAAGGCAAGAGTACAACAGCTCACCAACTATATACCCATCCTGACCATGCAGTGCACCCCCACCCTTCTGGATCTCTGCTCTACCTTCTTACATCCTGGGCATGATGTGCTGTGGTCGGTTTGGGCATGGCATGAGGCTCAGAAAGTCCTTTGCCAGCCTAAACATTCTAAGCCGTAACTATAAACACTGGTATTATCAGTGCTGTTCCCCAGCTGAAAATCAAAAACACACTGCTGCATCTGCTACTACAAAAGAGAAAAATGATGGCTGCTGCTGAACCCATAACAAAAATGCATGTGTATTCTTTAATTAAAGACAAGTGAGCATATGAAAAAAGAATTTTTACCAAAATATGCTGAATTCTCAGCAGAGAAGCCCTGAGAAGCAATAAAGTTCTGTTTTACTCCTGTCATTAAGGCATGGATAAGTATCTTTAAGGAAGAGATATGCCTTTTAGAAGTATTTTGAGAAATACGTGTTTGTGTGAGGGAAGGACAGGAAGATTTTCCCTCTTCGTAGAATGGCTTTATAATGGAATTTAGTGCAAGGTTGATTTTCAAAATCATGATTCTTTGGAGCTCCTCCTAAGATTTGTATGACTGATTTTCAGTTTTCATTATAAAGCCTTTTTTTTTTTTAATGAGTGTTTTGGCCTTTACAAACAAGTCAGTTTTGCTTTTAATGAAACTTCATCATAGTTCTCATTGTTTGCTGTGAATAAAATACAAATTTTACCTAGGAGTTTTTTTCATTTGATAGACATACCTTGCAGTTTTCCTAAATGACAATGTATATTTGAAGTAAACTAAGAAAGTGTACTTAGGTTCCCTAGGAATGGCATTCCTAAAGCCCTGATACATTACTGTTATTAAAAAGTAGGGACAAATACCCCGACTCTTCCTCACCTTCTGCAATTGCTCTCAGCTTTGGAGTCCTCTGAGTTTATGCAGAACACTATAAACGCAGTTGCACTGAAATTTGCCTTTATATTTCATAAGCAGTATGGTCAGAAACAGCATTTCTCAGTAGGAGAGAGCATATATCTTGTGTTGCTTTGTTGTAGAAATTGGAGGACAGATCAATGCACTGCCCATAAGGAAATAAGTACACCTTTTAGAAGTGAGTAAAATTTGACTTTTGAGGTCCAATGGTAAGCACATTCAAGCACAGACCTTGTTTGTTTTGTTTTTTTTTTTTCTTCAAGCATGTGCAGTCAAAGTGTAGATATAATGTTAATGTAATAAAAAAACTAATTTTTAATATTAAACTTTCTTGGCAAAATGGAAATATTTTACTGCTTCTACACTCTTTTGGTTTTAATAATTCAGATATTTGCATGCATGCATTTAATGAAAGAAATGCAGGGTGAATTCTGTGCTCTCCATTTGTGAGTGCTGTTTTCTACTTTTTTGCTGTAAATGTAATAGTAGTAAGCCAAATGTAGGCATCCTCATTAGCAGCACCACCAGAAGTTCTGCACAAACTGTGATTATTGTGTACCCGTGAAGAAAACAGGGAGTGTCAAGCGTTGCCATGCTGGGTGAGAGGCATTCCAGAATCTGAATGACTTGTTTGTTCTTGCGTTAGGGTAACTGCACACCCACCTAAAGCAGTGATAGTATGAATCTCCATCTGTGCCATTAGATGAAGTGGCATTATTTAACACTTTGGCATTAGTTAACTTTATACGTTGCCCAATGGGTACATTGATGTCCAAGTATTTCTGAGATGCTTCAGCGTGCTTGTTCTTGTGAAGACCATCTGCCTGAATGTTTCAGTTTATGTAGACAAAATGCCAAAGTGCTAGAGTGTTCTAGTTAGTCATACAAGACTCTTGCAGTGATTTGAAATTGCTGTATACAAAGTGATATTACTTTACTCTGTCAGCAGGCTTGGTAAGGCTGGCTGACTGGTAATGCTTTCTGGAAATTGAAACAGTAAAGATCTTCGTGTGCCAAACATTTGCAAAAGGATTATAAAGAGCCAGTTCAACTGCTTGAACCCCTGAAAGAGTTTGAGGGGGAAGAAAAGGGCTTGTGCATATTGCTGATTTGTGTCACTATGTTCTAGACACTGCATTTGAACAGTGGTTTTCAAAGAATGGAAAAAAAATAATTGTACAATGTCAGTCTTTTTCTGTTACTGTGCAAATAATATCAGTAAGATTTGAATGATATTTTGTTGGCTGTCTTACTTTGCATGAGTGTCAGCTTCTCAAGACTTTTAATTCTAGTCATCTCCTATGTTCCTTAAGGAAAGGACTGTAATTGCAGGTAGCAGTATGATTGCCTTGCATGTGTCTGAAACAAGCTAGTTTAAATGTGGTAGGCATGTATCAGTGTTGTTATTACACAACAGCATATGTGAAAATACCTTTTGAAATAAGGCTAGTATTGCTTAGTGTTTACCGTATTGAATTGCTTTTCTGATGGATTACAACTCTTGTCTTTTACTCACTTCATCTAACTATTGTTAGTGCTGTCTTGAAACAGGGGACCATAGATCAGCTAGTATTTGATGCCCCTTTTAGTCTTGTCTACCTTTGTGGTATTGTAGGGAACATGGAGGGTGAAGGAGGAATCCAGTAACCTGCTACCCTTGTGGAATTGTAGGGAACATGGAGGGTGGAGGAGGAATCCAGTACCCTGCCATGTAAGCTCTCTTATAAACTGGTTTCAGATTCCTCTGAAGCTTTGGTAATGTTTAATTGCACCCAGTTCTGCCCCCTCTCAGTTCTGGGGGTTCTCCCAGTCCCGTTTAAGTGCTTGATCTAGTTTGTCTGGAGATAAATCATTCTGAAAGAACAGGTTTTTACATGTGCACAAGAAATCTTCAGAAGTAGTTGCTGCTTTTTTCTTGCTGTCCTTTTAGCCGTGGGTTGAATGTTCATTTTCAGTCTGTCCCCATGGGGAAGGTTGACAGTTGCTGTTTGTGTTTAATAGAATTTTTCTGATTTCATCCTGTTGTAGGAATCTGAGATTTGAGAACTAGCTGTGGTCTCCTCTTCCTGAATTATAAAAGAATTCACTAGTATTTCATTAGCTGAGGGACAGTAAGAGTAAACACATTGTCATATAAAATCTGATTTTTTATATACTATAAGGGTGGGGGATAATTCTTGCCTAATTTATGTTAAAGGTTATCATTGTAAGATAGGTAAAAGTAGAAAGATCAATCTGCTGGATTAGATAATAATAGAGCCTAGCTGTTGGACTTCTGTCTGTCATAGCAGCTGTTTTGATAACATAATATTGTTCAACAACTCTTTGCTCAACAGGGCACATAATGTGTGAAAAAAAGTGTGGCTGATAATTAGCAGTCCCAGCTGGGGAGGGGGAGTAGTGGCACAAACCCACAATGTCTATGTTGAAAGGACCTGGGGCATTCCTTTTATGGTGATATTTTATTTAGGTCAGTAGATAATAGAAGATTTATATTTTTTATTATTTTTTTTTTTTTAGTATTGACAAGTACAAAATAATACAATGCTAGATGCTTGCAGAAAACATTTGGTCTCACAGTAAAAAATTCTATAGAATTGCTGAATTGCCCAAAGTAAAGATTAGCAGGAGGTGCATGGCACTCCATTAGCCTGAAGGATAGTGCTGTAGAGAGAGGCTGTTTTGCACTGATCCTGTGGCTGTTCCTAATCCTTATCTTGTGGCAGTTAGTTCTACTCCTTCTTAAAAATAAAACATAATTTAGCCTGACACAAGTCACTGAGCAGTCCAGTAAATAAAAATAAAAAAATCCTGTTTTGCTAAGCATTTCTTTGTATAGAGTGCCAAGTAAAGGGCCACCCTCGATAATGGGTTGTCTGCATGAGATTTGGATAAATCTGTGACTTATATGGGGATTTTGGAATACTCTGCACTACAGCTGAGCATACCCAATGACAGCGATCTTTCCAGTCCATATTTGGACTTACATATGTATGTCCAACACAGAAATGGGATTTTGGCTGATTAGAATATTAGGAACCTCATCAAAGTCTTGAAGGGACTCTTCCCAGTGAAGTCCTGCCTGCAAAGATGCTTTCCCACACCTGCATTCCTAAGGTGTCATTAATGCTTGTATAATTGCCCAGTGAGCCAGGTGAGGTACCAGTAGCATTGAAAACAATTCCATCCAGAAAAAAAGAAAGTGGACAGACAGCCTCTGTCACTCAGAAACTGAAACCAATTTGACTCTCTGATGAAACCACACTTGAAGTCTGAACCCATAAATGATAGTACCAAAGCTGCTTGAAAACCAAATCAAAACCAGAAAATCTAGAATAACTAACTACTTTTCTACACACTCTTTCATTACACTCATGCAATAGTTGTTGTCTAAGAGGGAAATCTGGATCTTGTTAAAATCTGTTGTACTTCTGCCATTAAATTTCACAGTAATTTAACCTTATATAGTTGACACAAGTGTTGTAAATGCTGGTGGGTCTGTAACTGGTTTCACAAATGTAAGAATATGCAATTTTGAATACACAGTTTGCAATACCATTTCACAATTCTTGGTAACACATCAAATGATGCAGAAAGAGCCTGAAGAACTAACCCAAACCAACATATTTTGTTGCTGCTCTTGGCCGTCATTTCCCATGTCTTTCCCTTCCACAATGCAAATCTAGATTTCTAGAGAGGATAAAGTGATGCTTGAAAGTAACTTACAGCTTTTGGAAGAGCACTTGTCATGAGGGATTGTGTTGGGAGGCTGGAGAGCAGAACCTTACAACTTGATTATTGTATAATGTGAGAAGTATTTACTGAGTGGAACAGGTACTGTGAATTGATAGCGATTCTTCTCCAGTTGAGTTCAGACTGACACCACAAACCTAAGGAAACAGGACACTGAAGTTAGCAGCAGTTACTACCAAAGATGTCGATTCATCTTTTGCCTTCAAAGAAGTCACAATGAGTTGATCTAGTCACTTCAAGACAGGCAGATAGGGTCAAGATCTCTTTTCTTTGAGCAGTGCTTTTGGCTGGCCCTTAGCCTGTGACAAACTTGCACCTCTGCAAGGTGTATATCTAGATAATAATAGCATTATATTATTAGTGGCATGCATAAAAACTATAAACATTCATTTAGACAAAACCTTAACCTTAATCTTGTCCCCTTATTAGTGTCACTATGCATTTTGTTGAGACAAGAATGCTTGCTGAACTTAATGAGCTAGTTTTAAATTCTGACCACTACGTTCCTGTTTCTCAAAACACCACAAAAAAAGGAATCATGTTGGTGTACAGATAGCTGGGGAATAGAAATCTTGACATAAACAAAATTTGTTTGGGGATATTTCCTTGCTGTCATCAGGATCTCAGTCAGTCTTACTACAAACTAGCACTTTTTTCCTTGAGAAATATATTCTGAAAAGCAAATAAAATGCTCTTCTGTATAAAAGTGTTAGTCAGCATATAGCTGTGAGAGGCTGCCATAAAGAGTCATATTGGTTGAGTTTAATAGTTCATGCATTGTAAACGCTGAAATTGGGTATGTCACTGAAAGCTGCTCTTTGGCAGTTTTAGCCTGCATGACTGGCATTTACTCAGGAGATCACTATAGGTCCTACTGATCTTCCCCTGGCAGCACTTAAGCAACATTTTTATAAAGGATATATTTTTCCCTTATTTTGTTGCTATTCCTTCCCCCCTACCATATATTAGGCATTAACATGCTTTCCTTGGAAACTGGAGCGTGCACTTCATCTCTTACTGTTTATTTCCTTCTTCAGCAAATTCATTTTAGTGCCCGTGCAAGGGAATGCAATCATGTGCTGTTCAGCGATGTAATATTCTGATGGGTAATGTGCTTGAAGCTGCCATATTGTGCATTGGCAAAAACAGTAAAGGGTATAAAAGATCTTATGTTTTTCAGAGAGAATTCTGCCTTCAAGACACTCTGTATTCTGTAGCTGCCCTGCTCTATGAAGAGGAGCTTAGCAGCAAAATGCAATCTTAATACTCAGTTGCCATCAGAGAAGGCAGCAGCTTTCTGATTTTTTGAACTGTCATAATCTGAGGTGCATCTCAGGCTGTGCTGAGTAGTTCTTCCTTTGCTTGCCACTAACACACATTGTTCACAAGTTCCAGCTTCTTCTGTGAAGTTACAGAGGGGTCCCTAGAGATGATGGCATGAAAAGTGTGTGGGATGTTTTCTTTGCCATAATACAGACTTTTCAACTGTGCATTTACTTTGTAAATTTGCTTTCAAATCACCCAGTACTTGTCATTACTAAAAAAATACATTCATAAACCAGTTTATCTTAAGAGATATTTCTTTTTTTTTAATGTACCAAGAGGTAAGAAGTGCATGGTGGTAGAGATGTGACATCACAACTAATTTTTAGTGTCCAGAAAAGAAGAAAACAAGTTGAGGGAGCTTTTTGCTATAGGATTACTTGACAGTGGTAGCATTTAACTGTTTTGAGCACAGTGAAAACCATCATAAGCTTTAGATATCAACTTGCTCTTGGCCTGGAATGACAGTAGCCCTGCTATGAGATGCAGGACAGTAGTAAAAAAGCTGAAATGAGAGCCTTAGTTTTCTTCCTGTATGATTGACTATGGACAGCCTAGAAATACTTTACTGTTATTTGAGTATGTACTGTGGTCTATCCAATTTTGTTTTTAGTGTCAGTGAAGTATTATTTGAGTGAACTTTCTGAGAACAGACAGCAATTTGAGGTCAGAAGCCAACAAGAATGACCACTGATAAGCTGGCGTCCAGTTTGGATTGTGAGTTCTGAAGCTGGATCTGCCTGGAGGAGTCACAGCTTGGATCTTTGGGCCTCAGCTTTCTAGGAAGCTCTCCATAGTAATACATGTAAGGGATGAAGGGAGGGGGCTGCTTCTGTGGTTAATGGATCTTTCTGCAGAGATAGGCTCATGTGGAAGAGAACAGTTTTAGATCATGGTAGATCTGTTTCCCATCTAACACTGTAAACTAGTTGCCAATACATGCCCATGTAAATCAAAGTTTTAAGTATTTTTGCAGTGTCTGGAACAGGTGATGTTGAAGATCTGGCAAAAGAACCATTCTTTCCTTTTCACCTCCTGAAAAGAACAATATCAAAATGTTGCGTAGGCAAAAATCAGTGTGTTGGTTTTCTGCTATAAATTTGAAATGTTAATCAGGTTCTATCAGGTAATACAAGTAAAAGCCAGAAGTTCTTATAACTGCACTTGTACAAGGATTATTCTCATTTAATTGTGTTCAGAAAACCTTTAAGCATTAATGCATGGCAGACTTGATCTTTATACTGTCGGATGTGCTTATGCTCGTATGCTTAACCAGTGTCCATTATACTGTGAAGTATTTACCACTAACAGGTATCTTCTCTGACTTTTCTAAGATAAATAATTGCACTGCCTGAAACGTTGCTCTTCCCAATCAGATTAGTATCCTGTCTCTAAAATAGGGGGCTGAGTTTTGACACTGGCTACATAACTGCAGATCATACTACCTGTGTATGCTCCTGATTTGTGGATTGACATAGCTGTCAAGTATCCAAATTTTATTTCATGTGGCTTTTGCTATGCAAGCTGATGCAGGATGCTGAGCTCTGAGCTAGCAACACAGCAAAGCTATTGGCATGGATCTTCAGTATTTTTACAAGTCTTGTCTCTTTCAGTAGTAGAAGATTGATGTCTCAGTTTAAATAGTGAAGTGTATATAACATGAAATTTTTTAATGAGCACTATCGCTTTTGAACATTGGGTCTGCCTGTTTAGTTTTTTTTCTAGGCTATGTTTGGACACATTGAACTTGGAAGGATGATGTGATTAGCATATTAGTGCTAGTATTATGTAGAGACATAGCTCTGTTCTCAAAAGCCAAATCTTTGCTACTGGTTAAATATACAAAGTTGTTGAGATGTTCATAAAGCCATAAAATAGATTACATTAAAAAATATAAATAACATGCAGAAAAAGATCCAGTAACTTGGACTGTTTAAATAAATCATTAGAGGAAGGAAAATGCAATACTGGAAGCTTCTTTAACCAACTCACATTTTAAGTGGAAGTATGGTCCTACAGAGCTTCTTGATTTGGAAATAAATTTACAGGAGCAATTGGCATATATGTGCACATAAATAGTAATAAATACATTTAAATGGCTATCTTCCAGCCTATATTTAGCAGTCGAGCAAGTGCAGCATACTCTTCTTCTATCCTTTATTTCCTTTTACAGAGTGCTTAGCACAACAAGTTCCTTTCTGTAGATTGTTTTTTTAAGTTCCTCCCATCTGCATCTCCCTTTAGCTATAGGTCATGGAAAATGAGACAGTTTTTGAATGAATAATGCTTATGTGATGATGTTTTTTTATATGATTAAAGAAAGCATGGAATTCAGCGTGATCTTCACTTTCAGTTCAGCAAACTAAAACAAAACATGTAATTTTATTATTCCACCAGTGACATAGTTCAGTGTTTGGTCTGAAATTGCTCATGGTAACAGTCATACTAGGTGAGGATGTAGCTGTTGTCAAAGAGAGATCCCAAAGTGCATGTGGACTACCATTGCAGTAATGGAATCTGGTAGCAGCTACTGACCCCTGGCCCTGTTTGGTGGCAGGGCTCAGGACAGGACAGTGGGTGCGCTCTGTAGCTGGCATTTTGTGCACTGGGCTCTTACAGGACAGCTTTGACTGAAGGGGCAGCAGCACAATGCATGTAACTGGAATTAAAATTTATCTGGTGTATTGGGAGGAACTTGAACTTTAATTTAGGTACTGAGAGGCAGTGGTAAATTGTCATTAAATTTTAATGAGCAGAAATGGCCAGACACATCATTTTGTTCATCAGGTTTGTGTCTAGTCTTTTTTTTTTTTATATATACACCTACTTCTTTCCCATTATTTAAGATTTGTAGACACACAGATACTTTCAGAATTACGGCTCTGCTGTGAATGTACTTTCTTACAGCTGTGTCAGGTAATTGGTAAGGTCAGTGATATGGTGACTTCAGTCTTCTAAGGAAATTCATTTACAGTGATCTTTAAAAACAAACAACCGGTCATGTCTGTGTGAAATGAGCAAGTCTTCATTCAGTTGCTGGTAAAGAAATGTAGAGAAATTAAAACATTACGTTTCCAGTAATGTAGTTTGTATTTTTCCTCATTAGCAGGGGAAAAATTAGCAGAATAATAAATGGGATTAGTTTTTTTTTTTTTTTTATTTATTAATTCTCTAAAGACATTTTATTCACAGTAGGTACAGGTATACTGACAGTATCATGAAAAAGCTTTGGTGATATGTCAGCAAGGTTCAGATGTGATTTGCTATGTGTATTGGATGTCTGACACTAGCAAACTCTTGGAGCAAAGCCTCCTTGAGCTGTGTATTTCTCTTGAGAGCTATGGAATACATTTGATTGCTGAGGGTAACTGAAGTTTTTAACTCTTTCTTCAACATCTTGTGGTGAAATCATTCAGTGTGAGTTGGGGGGCGGGGAGGAAAAGGGAGGAAGAGAGAGGAGGGAGAGAGACATTCTTGCAAAACAAAGTAACGAATTATATTACAGATGGACTGAAGAGAAAATAATTTCTATGCATTGATAATAAAGTGAATTTCTCTTGCCATGCTTATCAACTTTAGATAAAATCTCATAGATATGTATTTTAAAAACAACTAAGGAATAATTCTAGATCTGAACAAATGTGTATGTAGCCATATATCTGTCTTGTGTTACCTAGTAATTGATGCAGTTGAAATGTATATTCTTGGACCTTTTTACAGCATGTCAAGCAAGCTATTAAAATGCACTTCAGTTCATAAATATCTTGGTAATTACGTTTCTCATCTCCCACTTTCATGAAATAAAATAGGCTAAAACTTTAATTTTAAAAATATAACACCATGTAGTACTATTTGGAAAGTCCTGAAATGAGTATTCTCAGTCTCTTTCAATATTTACTGCATAGTCTTCTTTTTATAATTCCCAGCTTTCATCTGGCATACAAATAAAAGCCTGTTCTGGGCTTCTCAACACATTTCCCACTGGCCCTCCACTGCACCTGCTGTGATGCCATCAGCCATTAATGTTCAGATGAAGCCATTAATGTTTGGATGAAGCCAACAGCCTGTTAGGATGTGCCTGAGACATTCAGGAGTGCAGATGGTGTGTTCTGTCTGCTTCTACCTGTAACATCTGGCAGCAGTCAGATGTGAGAAAGCCCAAATGAGAAGGAGGGAGAGATTTTTTTAAGTTGAATCGGACAAATAATTTCTCAGAGAAGTTATTGCAGATTGCTCTACATCATAAAGAAAAAAAACAAATGTGTGAACAAGGGACACAATTAGTTTGCTTGGTTGAATTAATTGAATAAATGCATATATTGTGTGGACTTACAGAAGTTCTCAAAAATAGAATTGGAAAAATAAAGTTGGTTTACAGCCTAACAGATTCATGCAGTTGTGTCGAGGGAGTTTTCTCCTTAACCATCCCCAAGAAACTATGAAACTATGTATCAGGCAGATGACTGTAAGCTTGCTTTTCTGCACTGCTGTGAGTTTTGCCACTGGTCTCAATGCAATTTTAAATAGTTTCAAATTGTGTTTGGGATTGCATAGGTAAGATTAGAATAGCATTTCCTTTTTGCTGCTAAATGACCTTGATTTTATTATGAAGAGCCTGACAGCAGGGTAACTTTGCCATCTGATCACACACCCAAAAAATAGTAAAACTTTTTTTTTCTTTCCAAATCAAATGTTGGTTTTTTTTTTCTTACCTTATCTTTTAAAAATTGCAATTGTGGTAAAATGTGGTGTACTGTTTTTCTCAAAGTTTGTACTGCCTAAAAACCACAGCATGATAAATAGTAAGTGCTTATATGCAAAGGTTGAATTTGTGCCTTAGCAAACCAATAACTTGCGTCATTCTTGATGGTTTCTGGGCTTTGCTTAGAAGTAATTTTGAAGCCTTGATTTTTTTCAATGATTTTTTTTTTATTATTAGCAATGCAAATGGCTAAACATTGAAGAAAAAAAAAAAAAACCAAAAACAAACAAACAACCAAACCAAAACCCCAGCCCTAGGGTAGAGGAGGAGGAAGGTGAGGGATTTGGTTTCCAAGATTGACTGTGTGCCAGTCTGCTTGTGGTAGGTGGTGAGTGATTGCTTCTTTATCACTTGTTTGCCTTTCCCTTCTGCCCCTTTCCTTCAGTTATTAAGCTGTCTTATCTCAATCCATGAGTTCTGTTGCTTTTGTTCTTCCTGTTCTCTCCCGGCTTCCCACTGGGACTAATAGGAGGGGAAGTGAGCTCTGAGCGCAGCATGGGTTGGGGATGGAATGTCCCTTTGGCCAGTTCAGGTCAATGCTGCTAGCTCTCACAGCTTCTTTCTCACCCCTTTCTTCCTGGTGAATGGGTGTGAAAACCTTGATGTTGTGTCAGCCCTGTTCAGCAATAGCCACAACACTGTTGTGTAATCAACACTTTCAGCCACAAGCCCAAAGCACAGCACCGTATGGACTACTCTGAAGAAAGTTAACTCCATTCCAGCCAGGTAGAAACTCTATTTAAATTAATTATAAATTTTCGATAGGCTAATATGGAGTTTTTTTTTCCTTTTGTGTAGACTAAATGCATTAGAAGGGGCTGAATTGTGGAGGACAGATGAATTAAGATTGCAGTACAATGGAGATGATAAAGCTGAAAAAGAAAAAAAAAAGACATTTTATAAAACACAAGAGAATTAACAGATTTGAAAAATATATCATGTCAAGCAATCTTTGGACTCGCTGGCCTCTCAAAGTTGGAGAAGCAGAATAGTATGTCTTCTCACCTACAACTATTTCTGACAGTGCTAATGAGTGTGGAACAAAAAGTGAGAAGGACTCTGATTTCTGCTATTAAAACCAGGTCCTGGGCAAAGACCTCATCTTGTCACTCGCAAAGGCCCCTTGTTTTCAGAATAAAGAATATGCACTTCTTAACTCTTATTTTTGTTAGGATTTGTGCAGAAGGGTCTTGGTAACACTAACATGAAATGTAACTGCATCAATCACCTTTGAGCTTTGAAAGCATCTATATTGCCAAGTTAGGACAAAAACTGCTTGAAACTCAAATGTCCACTTATTTTATTTTTTTTTTGCAGTTAAGCTGCTAAAACTGTTTCTAAGGATGAAAAGTCAACAGGTAATTCTTCAGACCTGTAGTGTGAGGGGGATGTTTTTAATTAACTTCAGTAATAAAAATGCATCAGCATTTTGCGCCTTCTTGGTTTCAACCATGACAGCATTCTCAGCGATTATCTTCATTCTCACTTGAGCTGTGATTTAGTGCCTTTTACATGTCCTGTTTAGAGTAAGAAACAGACTACATTTAGAAACAATGGCAGGCTATCACCCACAGCAAAACATGCAGACAGCTTGAAATTTGAACTGCTGACCTGTTTACAGACCTCATTTTTCCTCCATTCTCTTATTGACAAGCTCTAAAAATGCCTGTTATAAACTTACAGCTGCTAAAAGGGGAAAATGAAAGTGTAAAGTAGGATACTGGACCTCTTTCTGTCTGTATAGCCGAATGGATTTAACTGTTGTCAGTTAGGTAGATGTTAGTGCTGTTAAACTTACAGGCCTGATGTTTCTCATCCAAGTCAAGTGTTTGCTATTCCTCTGAGTAAAGAAGTTTGACAGACACCAATTAAAACTGATAGACAGAGAAAGACACCAAGTGGGTTTTTGGAAAGGAGAAACAAAGAAAAAAAAACAATGAAACAGACATAGTGATGACTTTCGTTTTTTTTTTTTTTTTTTGTTTTACTTCTATTTCATAAGCTGTAACCTCACTAAGCCTCGAGCAGAGACATTAACTGATAAACGACCCCTTCTGTCTAAGAAGATTCCTCCCTGTGTCCTCAGCATTCTCACAGTAACTAGGATAGAGGTTATGAGGAAAAGGCAGTTGCCCAAGTGTGCTCGTTGTGTTCAAGTGCCTGCTTACACTACTGCTTACTGTCGTAAAGGGAAGTCGTAGCAAAAGGAATGAAGTCTTGCCATGTATGCTTAGCAGAGGACAACCTGTAAATGGTTTGTAGCAGCACAGGAGTTTTAAACACAGTGTGTTTAGGAGTATTTTTGAAGATATAAATAGATCATCACAATCTGTGCCAATTAGCAGATAGGAGGAATAACAATCAGCTCTATATGCTGGTTATATAATAAAGCTGGATTTTAAAACCAAAGGGAACAGAAGATTTCCCTTTGAAGCACATGGTTCAGTCCCACTATAATGAGAAGCAGGCAACAGTGAAGCTGATTTGGGGACCACAGTTTAAAATGTGTTGTAGTTTAACCCCAGCCAGCAACTGAGCCCCATATAGTCACTTGCTTCCTTTGCCCTGGTGTAATGAGGAAGAGAATTGGAAGAGTAAAAATGCAAAAAACCATGGGCTGAGATTTTAAGACAGTTTAACAGGCAAACCAAAAGCTGCACCCATAAGCACAGCAATCAAGGAATTTGTTCACCACTCCCCATGGGCAGACAGATGCTCAGACATCCCCAGGGAAGATTGGGAAGTACAAATGCCACAAATGAGAATGTCTCCTCTTTTCTTCCCCTTTCCCCCAGTTTATAGGGGAAATGAACTAGTGGGAATGAACACTATGGTGTTCTGTAGTGTGGGATATCCCTTGAGTCAGTTGGGGTCAGCTGTTCCAGCTGTGTCCACTCCCAACTCCTTGTGCACCCCCAGCCTGCCCATTGGTGTGCTGGGGTGAGGAGCAGGAAAGGCCTTGACTCTTTGTGAGCACCACTCAGCAGCAATGAAAACATCCTTGGGTTATCAATGCTGTTCCCAGCAAAAATACAAAATACAGCCCTATACCAGATACTGTGGAGAAAAATTAACTCCACCCCAGCCAATACAAGTGTAAGATGTCATATTCCCCATGGTCATTTATTACGTAAAATAATGCCTTAACTCTGAAGGGAAGGCATAGCTTATTTCTGTTGTGAAATTGAAATCAATATGGTGCTTTTTTAAAAAAAACATGCTGTTTGCAATAGAGTACTGTTTATTGTTTTATGTTTGATCTTGTTTGGTTTACCATGCCACCTGTGAAGGGCTGGGGCTGCTTATTTACATGCTGTCAATTAAAGGGTGTTCTTCCAGAAAAGTGCTCTCAATGAATGAATTTTGGGGACTATGTGTACCAGACCCATACAAGCATTCCTTCAGGTCTGTAGTAGAAACAATTACTTTAACCTCCTGTTTCTGGAGATGAACTTTCCTTAGTGGACTCTTTCATTTTTAGACCTAAAGAGGGGCTTCTGTGCTTGCAGACTTGTTTATTGAGCTGCATCAGCTGATTCTGCACGGTTTTCTGTAAACCTTGTCTTCCTTAATCATGATTCAGGAGTAACACTCTATTTCTGTGCATGTCAATGTCTTGATTGAAAAAAGCTTGATTGTACAATAGCTTTTTCTTTACAGTTTTAATCTTAGATGTATTCTTATGTATATGAAATGTTTTGTGTGGTAAAAGTCAGTTTTATATATATATATATACGGATTGTACATACATAGGAAGCAAGTATTTTTGATAAGGAAGCTTTCATCTCAATGGCTTTCCTGCTGAAGGAAATTTTTGTAGCATGCAGTAAGGTTGCCAGTTTCATCTATTATAATAATGTGGCCTTCGAGAAGTTTGTATAAAGCAACCTCATAAGCTGTGAACTTATGACTTAATCATGTAGCACTCAGTTGCAGCATCTTATGGGCAAATATCCAGAGGCAAAATATGCTGCATGTGAAGAGTTCTGGTGGAACACAGTAAAACACAAGACTGTTCCAGGCAGAGGATTTATCCTCTGCAGTATAGCCGTAGCAGATGGGAAATCCAAGAACTGGGTCTATGGTTCTGCTGAGAGGATTTGTGAGTGAAAAGGTAGGACATGACTGCCTCTTGTGTCCTTCCTTACCACTCTTATTTTCTAGAGGCATACCCATTTCAGTGTGTAGTTGATGAAGAATGCACATCCCCTCTGGCACTGGGGAACCATCCTGCTGTTTGCAATGTGAATATCACTAACTTTGTTCTTTTACTTTGAGTAGCTTTATGCAATTTTTAGCAAGATTCTTAATTCAGAAATGTGGTGGTACTCTGAAGGGGCATAAGCCAGTACCTTTCTTTATCTCATATTCATCAATCTGATGTGATCATGCAGTGAGAAGAAGATGCAGCAGAATTCAAGCTTTGAGCTTACTGCTCTTCCCACCCCCCAGTAATGAAATTTGTAATTAGCATGTTCAAGATGCTAAAGAGAATGTGAGCGTGTTAACAACTCTCCAAATGTCAAAATGATTTCGCAGTTGTCACCAGTTGCTCACATTAGGGAGGTAAAGATGCTTTTTTTTACTACTCAGTAAGTTTCTTACTGTCACGAAGTAGAGCAGAGAAACATTGATGAAGGGCATCATTCAAACCTGCAAACCAGCAGGGGTTTATGCTAAAGGCCATAGCTGTCTACAGCTGTTAAAAGCATCAACTCATGACAATTGGTGCAAATACTGCTTGCTCCCAGCAAGCTTATCTACAAAAAAAATTTTTAGTAGATAACAAAATAAGCTTTAAAAGAAACAGCTTAATAGTGCTACTAGTCTTCTGAAAGGGGACGTAGCATAAATAATAGCATAAATAATTTTATACTAGGAGTATAAATTCTAATTACCTTACTGGACTTTCCTTAAAGCTAGCAAATCAAGTATTCAGGATGAACTCAAGATGTTTCCTATGCTTAAGCAGTGTCTCATTAATTCCTAAAAGGTGCTTTGAGCTAGAAAAATGTAATTAGGAAAAATGAAGTTGAAAAAGTTCGTTTCATAGAGGTCAACTGCATTGCCAATACATTGTTGCACAATAGTGAAATTATTATCTGAAAAAAAATAGATATCTATCACTTGACATGAAAGAAGAGAGTTGGGTTTTTTTGGTTTTGTTTTTTTGATAGAACTTTCTGATTCTTACAGTATTCTTAGGTGCTAGCCAGGAGTGAATTCATGTCTTTAATATAACTGTTGCAGCAAACATAAATGCTGATAAAAGTCTGAGGTAAACTGTCTAGCCAGAAGAGTTAAAGATTCATGTGTTAACACTGATTTTTTTGCAAGTCTGGAAAATGAATATAGAGTAGATACATTTGGTTTTCGTACTGGCAATCAAAATGAGTTCTGTTAGCAGTCATTAACCTTTTCTCAAAATCTGTGGTAACTCTCTGTCCTGCTGTAATTTTTATTATATATCTGGCTTTTCATTCATGTGAGCCTAACAAGTATATTAATGTTAACTGAGCCTATTTAAGCTCTGCAAAAGGCAGGTAACAGGCAACTTACCTTTAAAAACTACAACTTTAAAAAACAAAATCTTTTAACTGAGGAGTTACCACTGAAATATTTGTGAAAATTTTAGTAACTCAGAAGAAAAACTTGGAGCAGTTAAGAGTTCTCTGTCAGCAGGTATCTCATTCAGTCCCATTAAAGTTGGTGCACGCTCATGGAATCATACAATAGTTAGGGTCGTCATACACTTGTTTTCTGAAGAGCATTAACCTGGAGGAAAAAAAAGAATAGAACCTTTACTGTTGATCTGCGTGTATGTCTGATGTTGACACATAGTATACAATCACTTCTCAACCATGGCTGTAACTTCGGAAACATCCTTTAAGTGAAGGAAATTAAGGTTTCTGCTATCCTAAGGCAAAGGTTATTATTCCCTTTCTTTTTTGGCTACAGTATTTTCAGGTGAAAACAAAGATGTATTACTAGAAATGTAAGCTGTATAGTTAAAATGCCTGCTGTAGCAATAGTTTCACTAACTCTGAAAACACCAGCTAATGGCGACAGGAACAGTCTGTAATAGAGAGATAAGTAAGTAGATCTATACCTGTTGTTATAACTACAACTGTTAAGAGAGTCTTGTCCCTCAGTGATCTGGGTGGTGACCTTTTGCACTGCTGGGACAACTAACTGAACATAATTTGTCTTCTGTGTATGCAATGAAGCCACTTAAATCATCTCTAGTAAAATATTACCTTAAATCCAGTAATGCATGAATTCATCAATTAAGTCCACAGTGAATAATCTCTAATACTCTGATTTTCTGTACAGCTGCTGACCCTGTGTGGCTTGACTCAAGTAACATGTTTGACTAAATCATAGTATACACTCCTCTTATATAATCTGAATATGGATAATGCTTTAGTAGCTTTCAGTCTGTTCTATTAATTAATCATATTGCTACTTGAAAAGTGGTATCTTTTCAAAGCCAAAGACTTTAATTTCTTCATGTTACAGCCTGTTTACTGAAGCGTTGTCATGACAAAATGCATCTGTTAAACTTTCAAATTCTCCTACTAAAGTGGTCCTTTTTCCTAAGGACAAGAGTAATTTTCTGTTATTGAACTTTTAATCAATTCCATGCAGTGTTCTTAAACATAAATAATTATGACAGGTAGATCAAGTAAGGATTTTGTGTAAGAGACTTTATGCATTTCAGTGGATAAAGCCTCAATTTTTCTTCATTGATTTTTTAACTGGCTTCTTGAGCCTCATTCAGGGGATGAATCAATGGGATGGCAGCAGCCAGACTTTTCTACAGTGGGTGATGTTGCAAGCTCAGAGCTGCCACTTGATGCATCCTAATAATTGGGCAGCATGAGATTGATTGGAGGACTAGCTCTGTATTATCCATTCCCTTGAAGCCAGTTTTCATTTGCTTGTCAAAGGTTTGACTGGGCATGTAGCAGAGAGCAGTATGAAGGCAGGAACTGTTCTGAGTAGAACTAGATGAGCCCAATATTCTTTTCATTAAAGGAAGCTGATACAAACTCCTTTAGAAATAAACAGCCCCCCTTAAACCAACTAACCAGACCACCAAAATATTTCAAGATCTGCTTCTTTGACAATAGAGAAATAGATCCTGGATGTCATTGGCCATTGGAAGATTGCTTCCCACTCTTCAGAGTCCTTCTTATTCTAGTACTGTTGTTACATATCGCTTTTGTGGAATCACATCTTGTTACTCATTTATCTCCTGAAATGCTGCATGTGGGATGTGCACACTTGTTATTTAATCCTTGATACCTGGATACTTTATCCCTCAGTGAGCAATTAGATTTTCACTTGGAAATTATCTTTTAATTCAAAGCAGGTAAGATTAAAATAGAAATGAAATTATTTGCAGCATCCATAATAGATAACATTGGTACTAACATCTTTAGACATTCTTGAAGAAATAAGAGAGGCATTTCTACACAGAAGTAAAATCAGAAAGATTGTTCTCCCTATAACTGCATTTGTCTGACCTCTGGACTTTCCTGACCTCTTCCCCTGGGACCTGAAGTGCTGGGGTGTAGCTCCCAGAGTCAATTCCAGTTTGTAAAATCTCAGCTGCTTCAGGAACTCACTTAAAGTCCTCCTTGGGTTCAGTTTAAACTCTGTCTTCTTCAGTGGCTTTTAGGAAAGTGAGAGATGCTTGAAACCCGTGATAAACAAAGGAGTAGGATACTTTGGAGATGCAGTTACTGCTAGATCAGCACTTGGATTGAGAAGCAGACCTTTTTTCCTTCCTATTTAAGTGAACGTATCCATATTTACACCGATGAAAGTATAGGAATAATGGAAGTAGTTAGATGACATGAAAAAAATGTGACTGTTGCTAGCTCTTGGTTGTGCCCAGATGTAGTTGTGGTCATCCTCAATCTTGAGGATGCCAAGAAGAAGGAGAATCAATCCCTAACTTTCCCTGCCTAACATCAACCAGAAGGCAGTTTTGACTAAGACCTCACTCAAAACTAAGTGAAAGACAATTGACACTGAGCACCAGTGTTGCAGTGTTAATTACTTTAAAAGTTTGCAGAAGAAAGGCTTGCAATATGCTGTTACCTCACTTATAATTTAGTCAGTGAGTTTTGGTAAGCCTTTTTTTTTTTTCAGCAGGTTAAGAATGTTGCCTGACAAGATTAAATATAAAAATTTCTAATATCAACAAAGCTGTTCTTTTCTATCATGTCAAAGCCAAATTTCCAGTACTTCCTGGCAAGGACATGAAAGCAAGCAATTATCTATATGAACCATGTGTTTTGGAATACAGGTACTATCCTGGGAACACTTGAAAAAATATCATTTTCACTTATGACTGTTCTTAATCTAGCAATTGCTTGTAAGCTTGTGAGAAATGTCCTTGATCCTCCAGTCCTTAAATAATGCAGTCTTCTATCTTAGGTAAAAGTCTATTTTGGAAAAGAATAGGGATGAGTAAGAATTTGGAAGAACAAGTAATTTAATGCCAGCATGAATGCAAGCCAGGGATTAGCAAAGTAGCAATGTTTTTGCTTTGCATTCTGCTTATATTACGCATCTCCTTTAATGCAAAGATGTCTGCAAATATGTAAACTATTTAAAAATTATTTTAAGATGGAGATGTACATCCTATGAACTACTTGCAGATAAACTTGAGTTTAATTTATTCTTCAGTATATTAACTCGGTTCTAATCACTGAATTCCACATGGATGAGTTCAAAAGAAGATCATGCACCCCTGCTCCTTCCCTAAATTGTAATTTTTCCTTTGTCTGCTTCAAAACCCAAACTGCTTAGAAACACCCTACTTGACCTTTAAAACTACAGTGTCAGGGGAATCATGATAATTAGATGAAACCATACAATTATTTGTATAAAATGTCTGTATAAACATTGGAAACCACATATGAGCAGTTTGTGAGAATGATGTCTCTTCACAGGCATGGGATGCTGTTATAAGCTGCATCTTCACTCATGAATTAATAGGGCTATTACTGAAGATGTTTGCTGAATATTATGCCTGTTTTTTAGTGGAAGTTGATTCTAATTTTATTGATGAAGTCGTAAAATAATTAGTTCACACTTGGGAATAAACCTCTACCCAGTAACACATTCATTCCAAGTACAAATAGTCAGCTCTTCTTTTCCTCCTCCAAATATCCAGCCCTGTAAGACCATAGTTTTCCTTAGTGATCCACCAGTTCTCAAATAAGGACCAACATTCATCATCTGATGAAGAATGATTTCTGTAAAGATAAATATATTGCATGGTTTACACAGGGGAGCTACACCTACAGAACAATTTCAAATAGCAGCTGTGCGGCATTGTGTTTGGTGCATAATAGCTCTGTTATAGACTTTTGAAATGCCAGTAAAAAATAGCAGCTAGCCAATGAGCTGTTAATACTTCAGAGCTGACAGAAGCTTATCAGTGTAGGTTGGCATACTTACTGCAACAACGTAGAGTAACTTCTTTAAAGAGCAAAGAGCAGTTCCCTTTCTGTTAGTATAGAAGCAAACCAATAGAGAAATATTAATGTGCCTAATCCACTAATGCCATGAAAGCCATTTGCTAAGGGCTTTAGAATTTGCTAAATCTCAAACATGTAACTAGAGGGACCTAGGAGGATGACAGGAGTTAAAGAAGACACAGAAGACTATCAAAGTTAAAAAACAGCTTAAAAAGTAAAAGAATGGTTAATGGTTAACCATTTAACCATTTAAGCATTAAATACGTATTTTGATGCTCAGCACAGTAATTTGATTAAATACATCATCAGTTGTTTTTTTTTTTTATTATTTCTCCAGATTAAGTGTAAAATGTGTCCCAGGAAGGACACTCTCCTCCTACAGTCTTAATCTAATCACTGCTGTGCTTTGTAGGGGTTACCACAGAATATACAGTATATTGCTGGGCTTCAGTGATAATACTGATTTTGCTTTGAAAAAAAATAACTTTGATAAATTGCACCCTAAGGAATAATTTCAAATGAGTAACAAAACAAAATATGTTATCTTAAATTGTCATAGTTGACCACTAAATTTATGCTTTAGTGTTTGGAGAGTTTCTTCAAATCACTTTCAAGGAAAGAATTCTTCCTTGGGTTGATTCGTTTTAAATTGTCTCAAAATAGTGAGGGAAAAAAAAAAAAACAACAAAAAAATACCTCCAAAATAACAGGCCATCTCCAAATCACTTGTAAGTGTCAAAAAATTGTATCTTCTGACTGCAAAGTTTCCGGTGAGGCGTTAAGGAGCGATCAGTACTTATGGGATTATTATCAAAGTCTTAAAGTACAGAAAATCTTAATGAGAATGTGTATGGTTCTTATGATCTACCAATAGACAGCTGGCTATCGTCTCATATTCTGAATTTTCCTTTGAATGGAAGAATCATAGACCCTCTTACCATAACTGAGTGTAGGGAAGGTTGTGGAACAGTGCTGTATGCTTGTCCAAAGAGAGACCTTGGCCTTTGAATGCGAGTGACAGAAATGAGGCAGGAAGAGTTTCTGCAACCTTTTGGTGATTCACTAGCTACGCATCCTCATTAAAGCATTTAGGAAATATATATAGATGGTTATAATTCTGAGTTGAAACAAGAATGAAGAAATACGCCAATGCCACTAAATGTAGTCTCCTGAGTGTATAATTTTAAACAGGAGAGTACTGAGCCATGTTCACCCACATTACACTGCCCAGTGACAGATCTGCTAATTAACTAGTTTCATTACTGAAGGCAAAGATCCTCTAGAGCAGGCTCAAAAAATCTGCTCTCTGGTAGTAGTGAAGAGTGAGTAGGGATGTGGTAGAATGACAGTGTATGCTGTTGAGAAGTGCAGTTATTTTTGTGTTCTCTTAGTAACTGAAAAAAAAAACCAACAATATAAGTCTAGGAGTGTCATGCGCTAGATTTAGGAGAGAATGGAAATTTTACCTTCTGTGTTAATAAAGTTGAATTAAGGAAATTAGTAATAGAATGTCATCATTTCCCATGAATTTCTGAGGTTCATGTTAGTCAAGCTCTTAAAAATACTTTATTTAACAGTCTTCCTGAATTTGAATATTTTATAAAGGAGGGCAGTTGAAATAAGGGAATGATAAGCTGTGAATTAAACCAGAAATGATGTAAAGATTGCTTCAAGAACAGAGACGAAAATGAAAAACTTGCATGGTTTTGTGTCGTTCAGAAAGAATTTCTTTTGTTCTCAGTGTTGCTGAGCACAAATTCTTGGTGCATTACTCTAGCTAGAGTACCCTATCAGTAGAAGCAGAGCACCGTGTTGCAGGGTAGTCATCAGACAGCTGCTGTCTTGCTGCTCCTCTAGAGATCTTTCCTCCCACTCTGGTGGGGGTGGTGGCTGTTTGCAGAATAAACCACCACAGAAGATAACAGAGTCCAATTGTAGTGGTAATTTTGAGATAGTAAAATTCATTAATGAAATTGATTTTTTTTTTAATTTAATTGTTTAGAAAGAAAATAGTGGTTGCTTTTCTTAGGTAGGTTGTCTTTCACATTTATGGCCTCTTTCCTCATTACAAGTTAGTGGGTGGCTCATCAAGCACATCCCCCCTGAAACATGAACTGTTTGGAGTAGGATTTTGATTACTTGAGGAAAAAACCTGCCAGATGTTCCAGCAGTGATCTTTGGACTAATGTGGGCTTTTCTTGAGCCTGCTTGTCCTTTTTGTTTGAATAGCAACACACAACAACCTCCCCTATGCTGGGGTTACAGTCTGTGACTTTTGAACCAATAATTATCAGTTACTTACAGAAAAAAAATAAGAAAATCAAAATACAAAAGCCACCTCTTCCTCTTCTCTCCCCCCTCTCCTAAAAAAAAAAAAAAACAACCCAGAAGTTTCAGAATGATGTAGACTAGAAACTAATTTGGTTTTGCAGTGTATGTGAGTAGGGTATTGAAAAATGTCAGAAGTTAAAGACTTGCATGCAGTAATTAGCAATCTTCTAATTTGAATTACATGAACTGAAGTTTCAGGGTTTTCTCCAAACAAAATTTTGACAGAATAGTTTTCCATAACACTCTCACTATGTTACTCAAAGGCTGTAAAGTCCTTTACTCAGATAAATCACGTTCTGTTCACAGATCTGTGCACAGCAGAACATGAACCTGGCTCTTACAAAACCAAAGCTTCTGTTATGCTCATTTATTGAGACTTATTAAGTCTGGATAAAAGGTTCTGCATTTGGCAATTAGCTGAAAATATTCTGATTACAAAATACATCCTTTTTTTCCTTATGGATGGTATGAGTGGTTTTCTTACGTATGAGTCAGGGGAAGAAACATGCTATGTGCTATAACTGTTGAGAAAATCTGGTTTAAAATATTTAAAGATTAAATATAAATAGATGTAATTGAGAGTAAAATACGCTTATGATTGGGTTCATGTTAATGAATCATCAAATAGCAAAATGTTCTGGATCAGGTGTAGCTACATCTGTGTGTATATATATACACACAGACTTTAGTGTGTATTTTTGGAACTCATGCTATATATATGAAACCCAGAAAGACCTCTGAAGTATTTAAATATTCTGTAGGTGACAGGCTTCTCCTTTCTGGAAAAGCCAATTCTAAGTGTAACCTCACAATAACAGAGAGGTCACCACGGTCTGTAAACTCTGTACTGCAATTTGTGAAGACTATGAGTTGCAAAGCTGCACTCAGGAGTCACTGTCTGCTGCTCTTGGACAAGGCCAATAGCAGCAGAAGGAGGGTTGTGAAGACACGGCAGTACCTACGTGATGAATACTGCTGCTCCTCTGGCCTCAGCATACAGCCTGAAGGACAGAGATGGCTTTCAAGTAGCTGTAATAAAAGTATTTGCTATCCCTTCCTCAGGGTGCTGGCTGGGAGATGGGAAGCCAGGTCAGGACGTACAGTGCAAGATGGGTGGAAGGAGTGTAGAATATGAAAACAGTTTGTAACTGCTTCACTGGGAGCCTGGTATGATCCTAGTATGCAGTTCAGCTGGGGTAGACTGAAGCAACTGCAGCAAAACTCTGTCCTTTGGTATATTACTTTTATAAAGGAATGCTGGATTCTGATTCCAGCTTCATTTTTTTTCTCAGAGTATGCTGGTTTGCAGACCATATTCTTCATTAGATTTTTACAGTGATATTCAATCCCTTGTGATTAAAAGCACCAAGTTAAACATTTGAGTTAGAGAATTCAGGTGACAAGTTGGAAATATTTGTACCCAAGAGTTATATTGTGGTGTTAACTCTGAATACAGCAGGCTTAATATTTTCTTCTAAGCAGACTTAAAGGAAAAAAAATACTTCTGAATCATAATTCCACTTCCTCTCCTCCTTCTAGTTTTAAAGGGCAAGATAAAATTGTAGCTCTGCAAAATGCATCTTTGCAGGAACACTTCTAGCCTTTTTTGTTTGCTTGTTTTCTTCCTCTCTCTTTTTAAACATCAGAAATGTTCCACTAAAAATATATTCATACTTGATTACGCAAATATTTTTTCTATCTAGTTAACTCACCAAAGTATTTGGAGGGGTAATGGACACATCTTGGTTTCATTTATGCCTGTTCAGATGTGCTGCTGACCTATTGTCCTCCTGGTCCTCCTGTTGCTCTCCTGCGCTGATCACCTGCCAGGAAAGGCCGAAGAGCTGCATAGCTCTTGCCATGTCAGACTGTTCGGAAACTGAGACTTTCCGCTCTTTTCATTCACCTTGGTGAGTCTTTATAAGCACTATATGTCCTGCATGAGCACTCTCTCTTTGATTGCCACACCTGTTTCTTATCATCTATGCATGTTTTTCTGTTTTCTCTATGATTTGTGTCTAGAATGACTTGCTGAATGTGCAAGGTGTGTTTCATCTTCTTTGCCTCAGCAGCACCGGCTAAATCAGTCATACTCTGTATGATACTTGATGGCTGATGTTTCACTTGTACATATAAAAATAACACAAAGTTGTCTTAGAAATGTGACTGTTCTCTCTTCCCCGTCAATTAATCAATGCCTGTTAGAAAACATGTTGTTTCAGGCTTGGTTTTTTTTTTTTACTTTGCTTATAAAAAGGAGGAAGAAAGAAATGTTGCCCTTCAAGCTCTTTAAATGAAGGTTTTTACGCAGTAATGTGTTCTTACTCCTGGGGTGCACAGCCTTCAGTGGATAATGTTCAAAATCATGAGCAATCTGACATTAATCCTATAGTTCCTTTCAGAGGAGGTCTGTGCTGTTCAGGGAAATAGGCATTAGTGCTCTGTCCTGTGTTGGGGCTTTACAGCCACTGCTTTTAAAAGGTCCTCTTCCTTCCAGGGGTGTTGAAAGACTTTCTGCTACAAGCTTATCTCTCTGTGCCTGCTCAAAGGGCAAGGCTGATGTGTTTTAGATATTCAAGGGCTACTTGAAGAGTTCAGTCCCTGAGCATCTCCTGAATGAACACAGTACTGTGTATGCTGCCCTAAGCATGTATATTTATTTGATTTTTGTCATTTTAAGAACACCTAAAATCTCTCAAATAGGATTTCCTATGCTTTATAAATGAACTATGTGATTCTACAAAGAGGAGCTGGGCCAGGTGTGGTTTGGGAGTACAATGTGGTTTCTGCTTCTGCATTTCAAGTCTCTTATAAAAGCAAAGGGATGGAGCAGGGAGAGGGGTAACAATACTGGCATTAGCAGCCCTTCAAAAAAGGCTACATTTGCCTCCTGTGTTTAGAACAGTCTGTGAAGCAAACATATATAATTTCAAAGTGCTTCTTTATTTCCAGCTTTGACTGTCCTCTGTAGAGACTTAGACATGTATAAAGATCGGGACAATTGACAGTTTATTACAACTAAGATACAGTTTTTATCAGTAGAAATCTGAAATTAAAAACTGACCTCTGCTGTGCAGTTTTGATTTCATTTACTCTTGAGATTAAGCTGCTATAGCAATTTATTAATTAGAAGAGCATTTGCTTTTTACACATTTTTTTAAGTGCATGGCTCCTGCCCTTTATGCCCAGGATTCGTGTTTCAGAAGGTTACAGTACAGTAGAAAGGTTTTAAAGCAAGTGTTTAATATCTTTGTGATGCTTGAATAAAACACTGAAGCGTGGTGGCCAAAAGCTGTACAGGAAGGATCAAATACATGTATGGGATTACAGAACCTGTTGGATCAGATGGCTGCTGAGCAAGGCCCTAACACAGCCATACCCATGCCACTGACTCGTACAGAACCACAGCTTTTTCTTCAGCTTTCATGTAAAGCAAGAGAGCAGCAGTCCATTGAGTTTTAATATTAGACATCTGTATAACAATACTTAAGTAATTTTATTTTTTTCTCTGGACATGCGGTTGCAATGTGAATTTTTTCAGGTTACATGAAAAAATGCAAAATGTCTGGAGTGCAAAACCAACATGCTGCCTCTTTCTCAGGCAGATATGGCACTTGAGTGCACTTCCTGCAGGCTGTGGGCTCTCCCTTAAGGACAGCTGTGGGCGCGTGTTCTGGGAGAGGCTTGTACCCAGATTTTAAGTGAAGATGGGGTTAAAGGTGAAAATCAACGTTTCTGCCTGCTTCTCTCCAAAAATGAGAAGAGCTACAACTGTCTTATTGAGGTGGGTAAGTTGTTTTTGTTGTGTTTTGTGTAACTATCCCCAGTGCATTCCTGCTAAGTGTAAAAAGTTAGTTTTGATGCTTGAGCAAGTACATATAAAGTGCACTGCTAACTGTCTCCTCTGGGACAGAAACCTTAGGCTAACTCTGCAGTTGTGACAACTGCTTCTGTGGATTTAGTCACAAGAACCCTTACTTCAGAAATGTGCATTCTGATGATTTATTTGTAACACAAGGCAAAAGATAGGAAACAGGACTGATACACTTGTCATGCAAAGTGTTTTAAAAAAGCAGAGAGACAAAAGGGCTGTCTAGCATTTATTTCACTCCACAGGTTCACATTAGCAGAGACTTGGGAAAGTAATTCAAGAAAGTGTTTGAGCACTGAAGACTGTTACCATAGCTGTTCTGGGGCGGGGATGGGACGCTGAGCTATTGCTGACTTGTTAAGCAGCTTTTACTCTACAAAAAACAAAGCTGTGTGGAGCCTTTGAGAACAGAATCCTAATGAGGTTGCTGCACTTGCGCTTTTTTTCCTCTTGTCAATCCCAAACCTTTGTAACATGTTGTGATCTATTGAGACATTAATTTAGATCATGAAGGGTGGATGGGGCAAAGGCAGGGTGCTGGGTGCTCTCCAGCTCCCTTATGACCCTGTTGTAGCAGGAGGTCAAGCTAAGGCACTGACTGGCCTTCAGCTCCTGTCTGTTTCCACTGCTTCCATCTCAGGGAAGGAGGGGTCCAGTGAGTGCTAGACATGTGAGGGATGCTGCTACTCATCTGCAGAAAGAGAAATTCTGGTATAGGTATGACACTGGCAATAAAAGTGAATCTGCAAAATGCATCCAATTGGTCAAGAAAAAATGGAATATGCACATTTATTACTTGGAGAAATGAGAAATCTCTCATATATTTGGTAATGTTAGTGTGTTATTCTGATCATATATTTGGTAATGTTAGTGTATTATTCTGATCACAGAGCTGTGATTTTTCTGAGTTGCCAATTGTAGTTACAGATTTTTCTATGCATTTCAAGTTAGTTGAAGTACCATAAAGGCCTGAATTCTTTGCAAATCTGTTAATATCAACAGGATCTATTGCAGCTGTACAACTCAGAAGCATTGGTAGTATGAGTAAAGATAGGACGTAGGGCATTTAAAGTTGTTCTTTTTTTTTGTTTGCTTTTTTTTTTGTTTTTTTTTTTTTTTTTTTTTTTTTTTTTTTTTTTTTTTTCCTAGGAAAGCAGATAAAGAATTTCTTCATTTTCTGTGTGTAATTTCTTTGCTCTGAATGCTCCTGCTATGTGAGGGAAATAGATTAAACCTCCCATAGGTTCAAACATTACAGTTTTTCACAATAGATTTAGAGATCCTGCCATCCTCAAATATAAACCGATGAATTTTGGGATGGAATAAACTGTAAAATAGCTAATAACTGGAAAGAATCTCAAGCTTTCAATATAATAAGAACAATTTGATCATGTTAGTGAAGGAACTTCAGCAATAGGTGTCAATAGTTCACAGGCAAAGAGAGTGTTTTCACTGAAGTGTCATCAATTATTTCATTGCTCTGTGGTTACAATAACTAAGGAAGATTTGGTTTCATTTTGGAAGATCATCTAGTGAAGTATCAGCCAGTATATTGAAACTATACAGAATAAAACAGACTGACCTGCTACCTTAAGAGCATTAGATAGACAATGTTCTTTAGGTTTATAGGTAGAGCCTCCCATAACCCTACCTTAAAAAAAATCAATTTAAGAGGATTCCACTATATATCTGAAAAGTAGCCTGCACTGCAGAATTTAATAGGATTATGCTATTGATTCCATCTTTACAGTGCTAGCTAGTATTTGGTACTTGTGAACTGCAGACTACTATATGACTGAACAAAAGGAAAGAGGGATTAGTTTGTAAAAGAATAAGCAGCTTTCCCTTAAACTGCCCTGAACCAAAAGTATATACCTGTTTTGGTCCCCTTTAGTAAATGCCAAGTAGCAAAACACCAGTGGCAGCACCTTCTAAAACTGCCTATCTTCCTACAGTCATTCTCTCAGTTTCCAAGCAGAAGTTATTCAAACTTCTTGCAAGCTGGTATCTGGTGATGTAGTGCAGCTGTTTACAGCTTCTCCAGAAAATTCCACCTGCATGTCTTTAGCCAAAAAAAGCTTCTAAAACTTTGTCAGAAAACCCATGTCGCGTACTGATACTAATAGTTCTCCTGGCAATAGAAGACACTTTCTGCTATTTTTTAACTTAATGGAGATAATGATCAGCTGGAATAGTATCCATAAACATGCATTTTTGAAGGGTAACTCTTCCTAACTGGGAAAACAGTTTATTTTCAAAGTCACTTCCTTACATGCCATCACTACGTGTAATATTAGCCTTGTATTAGTGACCATAGTCAGTCCATGTCTGCAAAATCAGTTTGGTGTCTGATATGCTTCACAATGACAAGTATTTCTATAGAATGGAATTTGTGAGATTTTAAGAAAATAAACTGATTCTGACTTTTATATGGAAAAGTAATTTTCTTTTTCTCCTCCTTTCCCTTTTCTCTGCTAAAACCTCTTTTCCTCGGTCTTCACCAGTGAGAGTCTACCAAGCTGTAGCTTCCCCTTAATTTTAGGTGTCTCTCCTTCAAGAAAGCAACTGGCCAGCTGTGAAAACACCAGTATAGCAGAGTTGCATAGAACTTGTTAAGGATGAGCACTAGCAAAATGCTGAGATCCCAGAAAACAGATACGTGTCTCTGGGATAAATCTCAAACTTACAGTCTTCCTTGATCCAATAGGTTATGCTGGCCTGTATCAGAGAAATGGTTATAATGTCATTCCTGCCTCTCTATTAGGGTAGGAGGCAACAAGTTACTTTTCAGTGGAACACTTTTCCATTTGCCTATTCTGGTTTTAGTTAGTAAGTAGGTGAGGAGATGGAAAGAGAGAAGGGACTTTCAGTACCTTTCAGTTTTATCCTCTGTGTTCCACTGGCTTTGTATTTCTGAAGGCTGCAGATGATGGTGGGTTTCAAACCTCCAAGAAATGGAAAAGCAAGCAAAGAGAAAGTTGAATAAGAGCAGCAAGACTGCAATGAAATACATGTAGAGCAAACACCTGCCCCACTAGCTTTGTCTGCATGATTTCCCCCTCCTAGCTGTGTATGCAGTTGTCAGTAACTACTGTATTACAGGGAGCACAGCTTACTTGCTGATAAACCATGCACATTCAACCTGTCTCAGTATGAATCTAAACCAGCTTAATATCACTGGAGATTTCTAGACCTGAGGCATAAGGGTTGTGATCTTTTGTTTAATCTGGCTTTTCAGTTGATGTCAAACAATATCAGTTTCTTTTTCTTTGTGGATCTATCGTGTCCTCATTCAGAACAAAATGTGGTAATATGAGGTGAAAGTTAAAGCAAGCCAGTGACCTTTGTTGTAGTTGGTAGGGATTAAAGTTCTGTAGGATGTGAAAGCTTGCAGAAATCTCACTGGAGGAATCCTTTCTTCTTTGAAATGAAACAAACATAGATGAGAAATTCCTGCCTTTTGTGCTACTTTATTCAATTAGTGTTTGAAGTACTTTGAAATTTTGAGACTCCACTGAGTAACCTTAGCTGTGAATGGCTTGTTAGTCCTATTTATTGAATATATGCATTAGAAGAATGCAGGAAAACTCCATTACTTTTGCACAGTAACAGGGGCAGCACTAGTTTGCTTGTCTGTTTTTTTTTTTTTTGTTTTTGAAGAAAGAAATCTATTTGCTCAATGATATATGTACGTGTTGATGATTGCTGCTAGAGCTAATGTGAAATGTAAGCATAAAGCTTCCCATCTCGTATGAGTGAGAGGGATGAACTACTAGACAATGGTATTCAGTTAATGTTCTCTGTCAGATCTGTCACAGGAGAGGATATGGGGGACAGTGGATGACTGTTAAGTATGAAATATTTCTGGAAACAATATGGCTCAGGGAGGACACTGAAAAAACATCATGAACTGTATCCTGTCCTTTATATGTTTCTGGTAATGCAAGTTGAATTTAGTAGTGGTTTGTTGCTACAGTAAAAAGCATTCACAAGATTTACAGCTGAAACAATAGCTACGGATGTTCAGTCCTGTTGTATTTATTGAAGGTTTTGTTGAGCTCATGACATCCTTTGATTAACTGCCATCTGAGGTATATTTTGTAACAAGGACTGTGTCAGAGTTTTGTGTCACTGTATTTCATAAAGTTCTCCCAGGTCTTTAGGGAGAGGGAGTGCAAAAACATTAACTTAATGTGCGTGTGGGCAAGTGGTATAAGTAATAACTAATTGACTGCCAGTCAGGATTTGTACATTTAGAGAGCACCTCCTCAAGTAATGATGTCTTTTACATTTTACTTTAATGCAGAATAACAATTATCTTATTGTTGGAAAGAGTTTCCAGAGAGTGCATTGCAACAGCCCAGAACTTTTTCAACCATTTGAATAAAAGATGGAGGAGTACGTCGTAGTCCATAGTATTTTCCTTTCCTTTATAGTGGAGTGAAAAGGTAACAATATGTGTAAATCATGGTAATAGAATAACATCGGGCTTAGATCACAAGAATTCATGCAGTATTTGGAGACATGCACATTCAGAACTGAGGATCTTAATATTTAGAGGAGCTGCACAGGAACATATTAGAGAATTAAGGGTAAATATGTGTCATGGGTTCAGCAGCAGCAGTCGTCTTTCCCCTTCAAGTAGTAGCTGGTGAGCACTGTGTTTTGGATTTTCGGCTTGGGAACAGTGCTAATAACACCAGTGTTTATAGTTATGGCTTGGAGTGTTTAGGCTGGCCAAGGACTTTCTGAG
>JASSUY010045124.1:0-40159 GCA_032466535.1 Forpus xanthops
GATTTACGTTATACCTTAGTTACTAAACTGTTCTTATCTCAACCTGTGGGAGTTGCATTCTTTTGATTCTCCTCCCCGTTCCCCTGGGACTGGGGAAGAAAGAGAAGGGAGTGAGTGAGAGAGCAAAATTGCATGGCGTGAGGGCCTTAAATAACGACGGTGAGACATCATTGTGATAATTATTCCAGGTTTATTGCTATGTGTCCTTCCTTCTTTTTCTTATCAGGGCCACTTCATTGTGTGGGAAGGAGCTCCAGGAGCTAGAATGGCCTGGAAAGGACACAAAAGACATGTCTTCCTCTTCAAAAACTACATTGTGATCTGCAAACCAAAACGGGACACAAGGACAGACACCTACAGTTACATTTTCAAGAACATCATGAAGGTCTGATCATTTTATCTTCACCTACAGTATCTCTCTGTCATTTTGAACTTTGTGCTTATATCCAGTTTGGACATTTTACTATTCGTTTTGAGCTATTCCTTTGTTTCCAAAAGTATTTGAAGCACATGTAAAATCTATGTCTATCCCAAAATCTCTCTTTTATACCTGTCAGAAACATGTCAGAAACTATCAGAAGCATGGGTGGAGTTTTACAGTGCAATAATGAGATTACATGGACAAGTGTTTATTCATCTCTTTTATCTCATTGAGCTAATTGCATAAGTATGAACTATTGATGTAAATTATTCTGTCTATTGTGTTTGCTAACATTTGTAGATCTTTGGTCTTGGCAGACTGTAACATTGGTAATAAACTGGAGGAAATGCTGTTTTAGTCATAAGCTAATTCCTACTGATTCTCTCTGTGGGTTATGTATTTTCCTGATGCTAATTCCTGTTTAGAAAAGAAAAACTGAGAGGATTTGACCAGCTCACTTTCGAACATTCAAGGCTCTGGTTAAAACTGCAGGAAATCAAAGAAAGAGTTTTCCCAAGGCAGTAAATGCTTAACTCCAGTAAAAAAAAAAAAAACACAACTAGCAAAACCCACCAAGGAGTTCCTGACCAAGCTCAGATAGGACTTTCTGAAAGTCCTTGTCTCTGTCTTCATTGATATTTATAGGCAGAGTTCATTTTGCCACCCAAAAATATTGATTAATTTCCAAGGAGTGCCTGCTCTGTAATGCCTTTTCATGTATTCCTTAATTGTGCAAATCCTTGGCCCAACAGTGCTGCATTGCAGGGACAATGTGTCCCACCCTTGGGATACCTTTTATTGCTGGATGTTACTTACCTGAAATCTGAGAATTACTCCCAGGGAAATGTTTGACAACCAGTCAAATATACTGGTGAAAGGATTACCAAACAACCCAAATTGCTGTTCAGCCAAAGCCACATTATGTCACTCATGCCATCTGAAAAATCTTTAAAAACAGTGTAAATTACCCCTATTGCTGTTGGCAGAACTCATGTCCACTTGAGACGGTATGCACTGGCGGCAGGAGACTTGCGAGTGTTTAATAGTTGTTTCAATTTCAAACCTTGTTTGAAGATGGTTCTGGTTCACAGAAGCTAGGTCCAGGTCTGAACTGTCTTAAGCTCTGGGATTTCAGCTGTGGGAAAGGTTCTGGCTCTAAATCCTAAGAACATGAGTTGTGTGTTAACTTAGTTGTCCTTCTGTTGTGCAGCTGAACAACATAGATGTGAATGACCTTGTGGAAGGAGATGACCGGGCATTTGAGATCTGGCACGAACGGGAAGACTTGGTCCGTAAATACCTTCTTCAGGCACGTACAGTGAATATCAAGAATTCCTGGGTGAAGGAGATCTGTGGCATACAGCAGCGGATCAGTGAGCCTCTTTGGAGTGAGTATGCCCTAAGATAGCCCAAACCTTCCTGGTTTTTTCTTGACTGGCCTCCCTGACTCAGGAAAGGAGGAAGAAAAACATTTAGGGCTATCTGCCACCTCTTAAACTAAACTTGGTTTGGAGATTTTCCTTTAATCACATTACGGACTGCTGTAAATAACTCACATGACTTGACAGCAAGCAGTAAGCTTAATTGGAATGGTTATAGCAGTGTTAGGTCCTCCACCTGAGCTGGGGAAGGCATCTTTATCAGAATGGAGCAGTGGTGTTTGACTTTCCATTTATTTTCAAAGGAACCAAGACAGTGTATCACTGAACTGATTATGTTCACATGACAGAGGTCCTACATAACAAGTATCAGTTACTAAACAATAGCAGAGCACATGAGTAGCTCTCTAATCACTCTTCAATGTCCATAACAAGAGTGTGGAAAACACATGTTGATGAGCTGAGAAGAGCTGGCTACCCCTGGCCATTTCAGCTGATGTGGGTTTCTTTTGATGGAAGATTAATCAGAGACTAATGGAGCTGCTCTGTTTCCTGTCTTCATATTCATACATTTCTGTCAATGAGCATAGGATGATGTTTTCTGGCAAAATAGCCCAGAAAATGTGTCACTGGGAAAGGCAAACATGTTAATGAAGCTTCTAAAACAAATTTCAGAGTCGTCACTAGAGATGGCACTTAGGGGCTGTAGTGGTAGAACAAGGGGTAACGGGTTAAAACCTAAACAGGGGTGTTTAGATTGGATATAAGGAGTTCTTTATTGTGAGGGTGGTGAGGCACTGGAATGGGTTGCTGAGGGAAGTTGTGAATGGTCCACCACTGGCTGTGTTCGAGGCCAGTTTGGACAGAGCCTTGGGTGGCATGGTTTAGTGGGAGGTGTCCCTGCCCATAGCAGGAGGGTTGGAACTAGATGATCTTAAGGTCCTTTCCAACCCTAATTATTCTATGATTCTATGTGTTTGATCTGGTAGGGATTGCAGATAGATAGATGACCACAGAATTTGGTGGCAAAGGCCCTGGCCCACTGCGTAAAGAGCATAAGACTCCAGTGGGGAGAGTAGACCTGGGACCTGACCTGAGTTGTATAAAGGCCCCTATGACTTTGTTGGGTACCTTGGGTACCAAATCCTCCCCTTGTCTTCTGGCTTATGTTGCTGCGTCTGGGCACGAGTTTGCTTTGGATTTTTATCATGTCATTCTGGCTGCTTTGTCTACACTGTCATTAGAGATTCCACCAATTTTCTATCAACAAAAATTATCTGCAGGCCTATTACCTCCTTGTTGTCCAGGCATAAGCTACAAATGGTGTCCTTTGTGGCATAAGGAAGTTTAGCATCTTAAAAGAACAGAATGGGGTTTAGTGCAAATGAACTGAAGACAGATCTGGACATTTTAATTTTGTGGTTTAGTAAGGTCTTCTAATGAGGAAGATTATCAGAATAATTTTGCAGAGTTTCATATGTCAGTAATAAGTTAAAGTCCCTTAAAATTCCAGAAGGAAAGTAGCAAAGAAGGAAGGATTATTTTATTTTATGGAGACCAACAGGATACTAGTTTACATATCAAGAATGCATCATAATTGAGGATTTATTTAACTGTGACAGCTCTGTGGTGTGTGAATAATGATGTGCTTATTAAAATCATGTCCTAAAATACTTCCAGATCAGCAACAAGCCTCTCTTCTTTCTTTTTTTCTTTTTTTTTTCGTGGCCTAACTTCGTAGCCAACAGCAGGCATTTGATGGACTGAATTTAGTGTCAGATAAGCAAGGATAGCATGTCACTTATTATTAGCTGCTTGCTCTTAGCTGCTAAAATTTTCTGTTCAACTTTCCATTGTGAATCTCACAGTTTAGCAAAAATTAAACCTATTCTTCTACTTTGCAGCCATCTCATGGACAGATCTCCCTTCTAGACTAACATGTTTATTCTGATGTTTCAGTACCTCCAGACTTTGAGGAAGAGCTAGCAGATTGTACAGCTGAGCTGGGAGAGACAGTCAAGCTGGCCTGCAAAGTTACAGGAGCTCCCAAACCATCTGTCAGCTGGTACAAAGGTATGAGCAGCAAGTCTTGAAACGCATCCTTCAAATTTATATTGCTTTCTGCTAATTGGTTAGTGGCTAACCTAAAAGTTGACCCTAGAGACACCCAAGTCTAGTCTTAAAGGTAGCTACTAAGCAACCCATGTAATGTAGATCTCCCTATGAGCTAATATACCCTTCATTTTCAGGTTTGCCAATTAACCTCTAGTAAGCCACATCTTGTGGCAGTTAGACAACTTCTAGTAAATGAACAACTTCTTTCAACTAGCTCAGATGTTTCCATATCATAACACAGGCTGTGCAGACAAATATTATTGCATTACAGATGAACCAGCTTTTCTGAAAGTTCACACATTCAAAAGATGTGTTATGCGCGTTTACTGTCACTTTGGAAGTATTCCTTTGGCTAGCAAACCAGAGCTATAACTGGATGGCAGATACTTTGGGAGAATTTCACTTTTAAATGAGGACTGATGAGGTTCCTCAGCAGTGCTTTGCTCAGAGGATGTTTTGTAGAGACCTGGACAAAGTTGAAGAGTTCATTCCTTCATTACCTACATCAGTGTCAATAAAGCAAGCTCTGTGCTCTTGGTCCTTTCAAGCTGAAAAGCTGGATGGAATTCCTAAGGAGAAAGCATAACCAATACTAAAGTTATTAAGAAAAAAATCTCTTTGTCTTTAAGATGGAAAGCCTGTAGAGGTGGATCCACATCACATCATAATAGAAGATCCCGACGGCTCCTGCACGTTGATCTTGGACAACCTAACAGGCGTTGACTCAGGACAGTACATTTGTTTTGCTTCCAGTCCTGCTGGAAATGCCAGTACCTTAGGAAAGATCCTTGTTCAAGGTAAAGTTCAGCATAGATGCATTGTTTTAAAGGCGTCTGCTGTATAATGCCTTAAACATGAATATTAAGACATTCCAGAAGTTGGATATAGCATATACTGAATAATACTTAAAAATAATCATTTGAAGTACAGGTGCCATCAATTATTCCTAGGTCAAAAAGTTTGGTCTTTGGCATCTTGTGTGCAGACATCATGAGAATTACCTGGTCAGGGACACATTCTTTGTTTCTGGTCATATTTTCAGCTACTAGCGACATTTATCTTTCCTTGCAGTGCCACCACGATTTGTGAACAAGGTTAGAAATGCTTATTTGATTGAGGGTGAAGATGTTCAGTTTACCTGTACTATCGAAGGAGCACCTAGGCCTCAAATCAGGTCAGTTCTTCAAGTCACACTGGAACAAATCTCATTTTCCCATCTTGCATGGTCAGGAGAGTCTCCTACCATATCTTTCAAGGTTTTGACCCTTTTTGCTGTGTCTCCCACCTTAATCCCAACACAATGCTAGCCTTTCCCAATCCAAAAACTCTTGAGATTGTTAACAATTCTAGCAAGCATCTGAAAAGAAGTACCTACAGGTAATCCCTGACATGAGACTACATGAGATCTAACACCATGACATTTTATCATTTCTTTATCCTCCGTGCTTTACACCTGAATTGATTTTATCAGCAATCAGACTAGGGTATTCAGACAAAAAACTCAGCATATCTTCTCATGATTTGAAGTTCATTTTCCTGCATTGACTTACAAGAAAATTCTCATAAACCTGTGAAATTTAGTGCCCATGTGCGATCTACCCACCCACAGACCTATCTTCCAGGATCCAGAAGTCTGTCTGAAAAAGTTAACTCTTGTTTGCTCACTGATCTGATAGATGGATTACTGAGGGTACTTGACACTGCATATTGTTTCCTGGCTTATATTCAGTGTTTTCGACATGCAGGTGGTACAAAGATGGTGTATTGTTGAAGGATACAAGTAAATACCAGATGTTCAGTGAACCACGGAGTGGCATGGTAGTTCTGGTGGTCAAGAACCCTTCCAATGAAGACATGGGACACTATGAATGTGAGGTAAGTACAGAAAGATTTAAAGCTCTGCTGTCTGACATGAGATGTGTAGAATTCATTTCACTGGGTGAGTTTTGTTGCATGAGATTAGTGGCTGAGTAATTGCTGCTTCCTGTCATACAGAAGTCAAAAGTCAAGTTCTCCTGAACCACATCTGGATTGTGAACATCAAAAGCTTCGTAATATTCTGATCTGAGAGTTTGATGATTCAAACTGTAATTGAGTGAGCTTGTTCTATAGTTTAAATTCACATTCAGATCTCTAGAGGTACCTCTTACAAAGTTTGAGACCATTTTGATGTGATTTTTTGTTTTTGGACTGTCTTTAAATTAGGACATTCATTCAGCTGAAAAAAAAAAAAATAATCTAAAGCCAAAAGAGAGAAATTAAGTCTGAATAGAGGCATAAGCTACTGAAATTCCTGTTTATTTAGCAAGCATACATAGAAACATCCAAGAAATTATAAAAAATGTACTGCAAAATATTTTATAAAAATTAGTCATAGTCTATGCATTCATTATAATAAAACAGGGGTCAGCGGCATTCCTTGTCTAGGGAATTAGCATGCGTTGCTGTCCATGGTAAACAGCTCAGCTCACAGCAACCTCATAGTTATTCCCCAGAAATGTTTAGGAAGTTTGATAGCATTTAAAAACTTCTACTAGAATTTTAGCAAAAAACAGATCATCTTGCATGTGCTATTGGCTAAGGTCCCACGGTTCAGGATGATCCCATTCCCTTGACTGAGTAAGGCTCGGTAGACTAACAATAAATAAAAAATCCTCTTTAATGACCACCTAAATGGCATCCAGCAAGAATCTTTACCTGTTTGTAGAGACAGCGCTGCCTCATGACCATGTTCCAGGACACAGAGCAAGATGCAAATTACTGTGAGGTAGCCAGTGTGCTTTAACTTCTTGTGAATTGTTTCTGGTAAACTATTATCATGAACTCCACTGAGCAGCAGTGCATTCATTCAGACTCTAGCATAGGTTTGGGGTTACATCTTCATTCATTTCTGCTGTCATGTAATTGTAATGAATTTATAATGTAATATAGAAAGTTTTTATTATACAAAAACCACCCAAACATCCTGCATTTCATTTGGTACCGCATGATTCTCTTCAGCTGCTGAACAGATTAGGGTCTGCAAAAAGTGGGGCAGAACTTTACCATCACAGTGCTGCGGCCCTGACCCAGGAGAGGAGAGGAGACCAAGCCATTACTATAGAAGGTATGAACCTTGACCAGCTCTGTAAGTATGCCAGTGAATTACTTTAAAACCACCTCATTGAGGATCAAATATATTTGCCATCTTATCCATGTTAATTGTTGGTGTATACGTATCTGTATGTCTACCAAGATGTGCATGGGTATACTGCAGCTCAGCTCTATACCCATCACCATCTGTTGATTTCCAAACCTGGCAAATCAACTTCATCATATAATGCTCATAAATGCATTATATGAAAAAGAAGGAGCAAATGAAGAGTTTGTCACACCACCACTAGTGCAAAAAAAATGTTTCTGTTCCTGCTTGAACATTGAAAAAGCACATCAGCCTCATAGAACTTGAGTTATGAACTGCTGATAAAAAACAGGAGCCAGTAAGTGAAGCTGCAGGCATATTGGGATCATTATGAAATACTACTGAAGACCATCTGTAATGACTGAGAAAGCAGAACTGACAGCAGTATGTCCAGAGCAATATTAGTTCATCCACTGAATCTAGGACTGTTCAGTCCTGTTCAGGTATTACAAACCACATAGTTATAGAGTCGATTCCATTTTTCTCTGCATGTTTCACCTGAATTGATAGGGTAATAGGAACATCCATCCAATAAGGCATCTCTTTCTGCACACCTTTAGGATGACACTGTCTAATGTTATCTTCTTATCAAAGGGATTTCCACGAGCAGTGTTAGACATGCTTGCTGTAAACCCATCACAACCAAGTTTAAATCAGTGGCTACATCTGCATGAGGAATATTTGCTGGCATAGGAAATTGGTTCTTTGGACTTCATGGAAGTGTCCTTGGCTGGCTGAGGATGGGTCAACCAGCACTGTCTCTCTTGAACAGTTCCAGCAGCAGTTCAGGTGATAATACAGCCAAGGGACTATCTTATAACAGATAATAGATAGCTTACAATTTTGGAGAGTAAGAGAGAGGCCTAGGATAGGCACAGGCTATTTCATGCCAGAAAAACTTGGTGACAGACGTGGTTAGTGGAGACATGGTCAAAAATGCCAGAGGTTTGAAGACAACTGTAGAACCTTCTTTCTCATCTTCAGTGTTTTTACATTTTCTTGTGATAACGACAGGCTTTCAAGTGTGCTTTTGACGGTGGATGTGCCATTGCCAACGTTCACTAAAAGCCATCAAATATAAACACTTTCTGACTGAAGTCTGGAAAAAGTATTCAGTGGAAATGGTGATCCACTTATATTTTAATTCATCATTTTCTGTGGGCTTTTTCTCCTGGCCCTGTCTGAGACCTTAATGTTATGTTATTGCATTAAGTGTATTCAGACACAATAGGCTATTAGATTAGTACCCTGTTCTGTGTACTTGCTTGTCTTCCTCTTATGCTTGCTTTCCTTTTTGTCTTTTCCCAGAGTACCATCAAATCATTCAGAAGCACTACAGGGAGAATGGTATTAGTATAGCAACACTATAATTGTTTCAGCAGAATAAACCTTTAAGTACTTAAATACTTTGTCCTTGCTGTGCCATAACTAGAGAAAAATAAATGGCATTCAGGATGTAAAGGAATACAAATCACTGTTAGGGTGGCATATCTTGATGAAGTTCCCTTGTAAGTAGATGGAGGATGTTATAAAATCATCAAAGACTGTGAAACAGTGTTGGGAGCATTGTTCAACTCTTGGGGTTGCAAATTTGTATATGTTCTGTCCCACATTGCTTCTCTACTATCATAAATAAAAAAAGAAAAATAGTGAGCTTGGTCAAAGAAATATAATTGGAGTTTGCCTGGAAGCTTCAGAAATGTTATGAAATATTTTTGGTTCCATGATGTGCAACTGCTTGAACTTGATAATAGGAAAGGAAATAGAGTCACCTTCAGGGAGGAGCAGGGGAGAGCTGTTTCAAGCCAATGGAGTAGAGAGCAGGCTTATCCATGGAGCAAGACAATTGTTCTGAGCAGAATCACATCAGGGATGCATTCAGCATAACGCACTTGACCAAGGAGGGAATTCATTGCTTTCTTGAGAATCAGTAACCAACCTTGACCTACCTATGGAAAAATCAGGTTTATCTGACAAAGAACTGGAGGACAGATGGATCTCATTAAGGCATTCTCTTTCCATCCTTACAATTCTTTCCATTTGTGCAAATGGGATTATTTGTAACTTCACCAAGAGGACAACATTATTGCTGTGTGGTGTTATTACAATAGAAAATCAACATTGTGTCTCTTTCCTAGCTCACCGGCCTGTTGTGTCTAAGTTTTACCTGGTTTATCACTGGCTTTCTGTTGTCAGTCTCTGAGGGAACCCTCCAAGGGGCTCTAGTTGCAACTATTTTAGTTTTTATCCTCCTGCCTTTCTGTACTCCTTATGCTGAACCAAGCCTACTGTCACAATTTGCGGATACCATTAGTACAGTGGTTTTCGAGCCCTGATCTGCAGTCAGTGATGGTCCACAGTCCAGCACCATGGATCTCAAAATCAAACTGCTTGTCATTAGATTTAAATGGTTGGACTTGATGATCTTAAAGGTCTTTTCCAAACTAGCTTATTCTATGATTCTATGAAATTCACACTATGGAATTTACAGATTCACTGGAAGGACCAAATCTGAAAAGGATGGAAATCACTGGACTAAGGGGTCTCCTTGTGAGCAGCCGCAGCTTGAGCTGCCAGCCTGAAATGCTGAGATCTGCCTTCAGCTATACTGTCACTGCGCTGAAGTCTATGGAGAGTTGCTTTAAAAATTCCTTTTTATGGATATTGGAAATATTTTAGGCATTAAAAAAAAAAAAAAAAAACTGTAACTGAAAGGAGATCCTCTTCTTTGACTTGAAGTTGTCTGACTGCTTTGCTCCTCACTGCTTAACATACACATGGCAGATCTGGGCTGATGTGCTCTGGCTCCTCTTTATAACATGCTATTGTTGTCATTCATTCATCCCAGGCTCACTAACTTGCTCATTTTTTAAGAAAAATAAAGCCCAGTGTTTTTGAAAAGCGTTGTATTTTTATATTGTTAGACAGATCCAGGACATAGCATGAGACAGTCAACAGTAGAGCAAGTCAGCTACACAACAAGAGATAAACAAAACCATAATGAAAAACAGCACGTGCAGTTGCAGAATAGGAATCTCTGCATAGTTTTTCCTTAGATCTCATTCAGATCGTTGGGCAACTTTAGTTGCCTAGTTTGGTAATATCCACCTTTCAAGGAAAAGCATTCCAAGGCTCTCAAATATTTTGAAGCTTTCAAATGGTAGATTGTTTAAAACACAGAGGAACATTACATCTCTCTCTTTGAAGATCTCTGGTTAGGTTAATAGTTAGGATATTTATCTTGTTATTTTTTTTCTGTTGTCATCATTGGCCAGTCTTATTTTTGTGCTGGCCACTTGGTTTTCGGTGCAAATTTAAAAGAGCACAATCTGCCTTTAAAACCATCTCAGTGGCTGCAGGAGCGGAGCCTTTTATTTAGAGGGAGTGCAAACCACTTTTATTTCATTCCCACAATTTAGCAAACTGTATTCTGGCCATGACTTGCTCATTTTAATATCAGTTTTGGCAGTTCACATCAGATTTGTGCATCCCCTGTTGTAGATTAACCCTCAGAGCATAGCAGAAGATGGGTGAAAGCAGAGCAGTGCTCTCATGGCTTATGCTAGCAGCATGTACTGCGCAGGAAAAACAGGCTTATGCTCCTCTGAGTGGAGAAAGCAGACTTAAATTTTGTAATAAAGGCCATAAATCACCCTTCATCTATTCAGGCCTACAAGAACTGACCCTAAATGGTTCATCACTTGTAAGTGAATGATTTTATGTATTAACAAAAAAGGAGTTAGATCCTACAGAAGCACTGGCTGATCCTAATGCTTACAGCTTTTAACCTGCTTACCAGGGGCTCCTGCTTTGCAAAGCGGTTTTCCTAAAATGCTACCAAACAAGTTGAAATGATAAATCCAGTGTTAAAACAGATGCAGAATATTTTCCTCTCAGGAAAAAAAAAAAAAATGAAACCCAAATTCTCTCATCCTACTTTCATGTGGTTCTATCCTTCATATTGGATTGTTTAAATCCTCCTTCACACTTTGGATAGCACGTATAAAATGTATCTGTCATACACTAAATTGCAAGTCATCAGGACCCATTCACTATATGCCATTTACATCTTTCTCATTCCATGTGAGCTGAACTTTTGTATACTGAATCCCTTTGACATGAGCTACATATAGAAACATTTTGACCTATGTCATTTGGGAAGACTTCAGAACATTGAGCATACATTAAAGATTGTTGGGAGATTCACTTCAAAACATATTTCATTAAAATACATATTTCACTCTCATCTAAATACAGCTGCTGTTAATATAATTGTACAAAACACCCATGGTTACATGTATAATTGAATTCATTCCTATTTACATCGGAACTGATAATCTTGCTGCTTATGGATGAATCATATGATGTTATTTGATGACATTTTCTAAAAATTTCTCAATATTAAGAGTTTAAAAATTCATTGAAAATTTCTAACCTGGGTGCATTAAATTGTTCAAGCACTCAGTTCATCTTCCATCACTGTATAATTACTATTGTACCATTTAAAATGAATTATTTAAAAAATATTAAGGATAGGTAAACACTTGTAATTATGTTAAGGGATAAATATGCTCTTGACTTTGCCAGTAAGCTATAAAGTCTAATTTCAAAACAGATTTTGTTTAAAACCACCTAATTCTACAGTGATTCCTTTGACTCGATTAGAAATTACTCAAGATTTTTTCATATGTAAATGAGAGAAGGCTCCGCAAATAAACCAGGGAGCTCTACATCCGACACTAACATCAACATTTGCACAGTTAGTTTTCATTATGGTGGGATTTGTTGTTTTGCCTAGCAGCAGAAGAGAGCCCTTGGAAGTTAAGTGGAAAGAAAATCAGGTTAAATTATTCCATCTAATACTTTAAATGTATTTTTAATTTTCAGTCAGTGCAGTTTTGGAGCACTATTGAAAACATGAACACTAATCACAAATTATTTAACAAATAATAAATATCGTACAAGTTCCCTGGACAAGAACTGTTTGTAATTTTATGGACACATTTTTAAGTTGCAGTTCACTTTCAGCTGTACCAACTGAAAATTACCAGAGCTTATTTATTATAGAAAGATAGGCTGGCAGCTTGCAAACCAAATGCTCGACAAATTACTTTGAGAATAAATTTAGGGGTATTTTTAAGCTTCACCAGTTTGTTAAATAAAAAGTGGGATGTGCTGTTGTTTTTTTTCTACATCTCAGATAGCATTTTAGAGTGTGTTCAGAGCAGTCTGGTTTAAACAGTGTCTCAATTTTATTTCAGCAGATAGGATGGGAACCTGTCAAAAATATTTATTAGCTCTTCAAATGATATCTTTCTTATCTTTTTTAATATTAATTTTAAAAACTATTTGAAAAAAATCATTAAATTATTAGTTTTATGAACTTGATATGCATCAACATCTTCTAGTTTGCTATTGGGCAAGGGTCAAGAAAAATTGCAAATTATAGCAAAAAAAAAAAAAGATGGAGTAAACATAGATGTATTACAGGGCTCTCCTGGGTTTCCTAGCTGTTGGGGTTTTTTTATACTCATTTTCTGTACCAATGATAATGATTTTAGTTTTCATACTTATCAGCTTGGATTTTGCATCTAGTCCACAAAAGTTTGTGAACTGTTCTGTGTTTAGGGAAACTCTTTTTTTAGTAAGTGAAATCACAGTTTAAAGAATTTCAGCTCTCCAGGATTATCCAAATCAATGCATTTCCAGGTTTCTTACACCATCACTACATTATTATAGAAAAAAAATAAAATTAAAATCCAAATTGTTTTCTAGCTTTGACCTGTGAAACAAAAATGTCAGAATCTCATAGTACAATAAACAGGCTTAGCGATGTTGCTCTCCACAAAATATTTGAATTCAAAGCTAAAATCATTCACTGTTCAGAAAGTAGTTCCCATTCTTGGTCAGAAACACTAAGACTATGCTGGAAGTAACCACAGAAAGCATGGATGGGATGGTACAGCTGTTTTTTTTCTTCAGTCCAGTTTATTTTGATTAACTGAGCAAAGTTAATTTAATCATTTCAGCTTTTGCCTTTCTTTAACCCCATGCTGTTCATACTGTTTTCTTTGTAGTCACTGAGCAAGAGACTAAAGTGCCCAAGAAAACCATCATCATGTAAGTGCTAATTTTTTTTTTGTAACATTTGTGTTTTGCCTTGCTGCCTATGCATGATCCAATAACAAGCTTGTGTTTATTGGCCATGCAAGTGTGTTCATTCCCATCCCACCAGATTTCATGGTATCCTGTGCTGCACAAAGTGACCACCTGAAAAAGGTCTTACTATCCCCTTCAAAACATAGCAGCACTAGTGTTAGACACAACCTGGGTCAGGTTTTTTATGATAGTACAAGTGAAAAAATCACACAGAATGCTGATAAGAGTTGCACAAGACTTCAAGAGATAGAATCTGACTCTCAATGTTAAAAATAAACCAGCTTTGAGATCTGGCTACTTGAAAAACTGTACAAATTTAACAAGTATATCATAGTTCACAGTGATTTCTTCTGTCTTTCTGTTTTTAATTCCTTAGGGAAGCTCTTTATGATGGAGCAGAAGGAAGATATATATTTTTATCTCCTATCTCTGTATTTCTAATATGAAATTTTGTCCTGATGATGACTTCTTGCATACTTTGAGCCTGGTTTACATTGGGTGGGTGCCTATAACATAGAAAGATTAATTTCTGCAAAGAGTAGTACTTTCTCAGCCATATGTAGACCAACAGCCCATCAGCCATTAAAATCTTTATGTATCTTCTTAAGTATCATAGACAAATACATAATAAAATTGTTTCATGTGCTGGAAAGGGGACATTGTACTTCTGTGGTAAGCCTTCAGAGCACCTCCAAGCTATCCAAATCATGACCAAATGGTAATGTGTGACTATATAACAAATATTTTGGGGCAATTGTTCTCTCAAGAGTTGTAATGTTGTAAAAATCAATCCTTGACTTGCACATGATACTAAAATTAACTTCTTTTGGATGGTGAGGAGGATATGCGAAATGACAACTGTAACACGGTTAAGAGTTTCTTACCTTTTGTTTCATTTTCTATGAAGATTATTTCTTATGATCCATACACTTAAACCATTTGGGGCCAGTGGCTCATAAGAAGACCTGTCCCCTTCTCCTGGGCAGACAGGAGAGGCAGGAAGGGGTTCTGCCTTTGGCCCTCTCCTTTCCACTTCATTTCAGTAAACACCTGCTGTCATTAGACATTTTTGACCTTGCAAAGAACAGAAAATGAAGGTGTTTCTGTACTGTTCAAGGATCAGGGTTCAGATACCAGCGGGGTAGCTAAGCAGAAAAATATTTTTTGATGCAACATTCAGAAACATCTCAAGAAAGTCAAGGAACTACACAGTCAGGCCATGTTTAAAGCTTAGTAACTCTCATCTATCTACATCCCTGTGCCTAAATCACCTGGAGCAATGCTTTTATTTTACATTTCTTCTGTCAGCTTTGTGATTTCAAATCACAAGCAGTGACATTACAGTTGATGAAATAATATTAAACTAATGCAAAATGTCACCAAATAAGTTGATTTTTAAATTTCTGACACATAAATTCCATAGTCTACTGCTTTGGACAGCTCAAGAGGTAATTCCTAAATTAAAGGCTGCAGTACTAAAGGAGATAGATATATTTATGAGTGGGACCTCAGAACAACACAAATTCCCCTCCTTTTGCTAATAGATGTGGTCATGAACTTATTAGAGTGGACCTCAGCTGGAATTAGCATAGTGGTAAGGCAAAGTTTGGGAACAACTCTCTGAGGACACATCCCAGTTCTCCTTAATATGTAGTGAGCTGAGAAACAGAAGCAGCTTTGAAACCACTAGCAGAAAATAATGGATAATCTAGAGATGAGATTTAACGGTCTCTACATATGCAAATCCCAGACCCCAAAATGCAGTGTAATTTTGCAATGCAGAGCAGTCAAGTGCAAGCACACATGGATTCATTCTTGTCTTTATCTAAAACGGTTTAGCTTTGTGTAATTCAGAAAGCCACCATGGGCATAATGAAGGCTCTGCATACACATTAAAGCTCTATAGAAATACTGTAGAAAACCTGGGAGGAAGAATAAAGCAGTGGAAATGGCAGTAGCAGAGAGGGTGCTCTGAACAAAATCTGATTGCAGGTTCCTCAGTCCTGAACTTCACTGCATCCTCAAAGGGAGAGAGTGATGGTGGAAAGAAATCTGATCTCCACAGGAGAAGACAAAAATAGTGTCCAAAAATTAGACCAATAGATGAGAAAGGCTACAATGTATCTAAGAGGGTTAGTTTTCCATGATGGCTAGACAAATGCAATGGGAGAAACAGGCTTTCCTTGCGCAAGGACTCCTTCTACCTTCTCTGTACCTCATTGCAAAAGGCAGAGCAGAGGTAGCTGGTGACTTCAGCCCTGTGTGCTGTGACAAATGGCTGGTGAGGAGAAAGAGAGAAGTGAAAAAGCTGTTGTCTTGATTCATAATCCCAGTCTAGGTCATTGTCTTTACACTTCAGCTAATCCTATTGCTTGAAGGTAGCAACAGAACCTCAACACAGAACAAAATCAACTTTGCTTGTTAGTTTCACTGAAACAGCTACCTATGCTGTAGAGCATTGGCTTCCTTATGCTTGCAAAGCAAACACTGTCTTTACCTTCAAGCTTTTCCATGTAAGAAATGCCATGGAAAAATCTTCAGGAAAAACTGTGTGTTAAATATATAAATTAAAATCACTGAAGTCTAAGTTGAGGTGTTCTTGTCCCCAGATTTAAAGTTATTTGATCCAACTTCATCTGTAGGTCATTTAAAGTCAAAGGTCACCCTGCCATGGGAGCAGAAGATTGTTTGAACACAAGATGTGTATACATAGATGCTGAGAAGTCCTAGCTGCTTTGAATATGTCAAAGCATTTAAAATGAGCTCAGCAGAAATATACTTAGCAATTATAATTGTGCATCCCAAGTTGGTTTGGTACTCCTGTGTCAATTAGTGGTTATAGGATCAGGTTGTGTCTGCAATAATGATATTATGAAGGTGAAAAATAAGTGTATTTGGGTATAGATGACTTGTTTTCAGGAATACCCTTTAAGTATAACTGTTCTTCATGTGAAAATGCAGATCTGTAGTCTCAAAAGTCTTTAATAAACAAATTAGACATACACTATGTTAATTAAAAAGATAAGCTGCTGACCCTACTGTAATAAAGGCTATTTTGCCATTGAGTTTGGTGAAATCAGGATTTCAGCCATGAATATTCAGGAAAAGGTTAAATTCTTTGAGTGTTTAATATCTATGGGTGAAACTGCTATATGGGTACAAAGTAGTGTAGTGGGTGATCAGCACAAGTTGCATGAAATACAGTAACACCCAGAAGAACATTTCTTAGATGGGCATAATCTTTGCCTACTCATGCACTAAAGGAAGTTAATGGAGCTACAGCCCCTCTGGCGGTAAGAGCACTGATGTTTTCCCTATATCAAAAAGTAAGTGGAGATGGGCATGTGGATGTGTGTGTTGTGCGTGTATCCTCTCTGAAATGACATGTTTCACCAAAAGCTATAGTGCTCACAAAACTAACCCCACACTAGCACCTTGACCAACAATAGCATGTGCTGATGGAGTGTGGCTCCCCAAAAAGTCTCATCTTCCTGCCAACTCCATTCCAACCCTTTCTATCATCAGAGAGGAAACCATAACCACTGTGGTGAAGAGCCCAAGACAAAGGGGAAGGGTTTCTCCTGCACGTTCCTCTTCAGGTCATTCTCCTTCCCGCTCCCCAAGGGCGGAGTCAACTCCGGAGCCAGTCTATGTTTCAAAGATCAGGCAGCCTGTCCACAGATATGAGCAGGAGGCAGCACCGAAATCTGCTGTCCCCATGCTTTTTGTCACAGAACCAGAGGACAGACAAGGAGCCGCAGCAAGAGATTTCACCGAAGAGACCAAGGTAGAAGAGAAAAAGCCTAAATGGGTTGAAGTAGAAGAAATAATTGAATTCAAGGTGAAAAAATCACCAAAACCTGTAAGGAAAAGAGGCTCTTCCCCAGTAAAACAAGAAAAAGATGAATCGGGGGTTTTAACATTCACTTTTCCTAGTTCAAGGCCTAGGCGTTCCCCAGAAGATGATCCAAACACAAACAATTCCAACAATAAATTGGTGGAACAATCAAAATCTTTGCCTAGTGACAGCCTCTCTGAAGCTGATATCCAGCCCATGGTGTACACAGCTGAAGAGGAAGAACCTCAAGTCAGCAATGAGGACAGAAGTTTCCCTTGTGGGTCCGAACAACTAGGGAATAATTCATTTATAGACTGCGGAACAGAAGGAAAGATCTTCCCACAGGAAACAAGTTCTCAGTGCGAGTCAGAAGTCACTTCCCCACTGCTTGCCTGTGGGGGTGAGCCTTTGATCTTCAGATTTGAGACAGCTGCAGCAGACCACCATGAACTCCTGTTCTCACTAGGGAGTCCAGAGGTTAAGGAAGAGGCAGATGAATTAGACATATCCTGGCCTGTTGAAGAGGAGGTACCTGAAGTAATACAAGATGTCCTTCCAGAAGAGGATAATGTCATTATAGTAGATGAATCAGAGGAACTACAGGCAGATGACATTAGCACCCGGGACCGCAAAATCTTAACTCACAATGGAAAATTATTAACTTTGGAGGATCTTGAAGATTATGTTCCTGAAGAAGGTGAGACCTTCAGGTGTGATGACAAGAACCGTATGGCAGAGAAGCCCTGCGAGATCTCCGTGCTCCAGACAGAGATTAATGAGCCAACAATTGGGAAGCCAGTGCTGCTGAATCTGGTGAGACCTGTGGTGTCCAAGCCCAGGCAAAGATTTTTCAGCCAGTTGGAGGAGCACATTCCTGGAGGCATGTTCATGTCAGCATCTAGAATAACCGGTGTGCAGTCTGTAGGCCCCTCAAACATCTCTTTCCATGTGAGTGATACCTGCATGTCAGTGACACCCGAAGTGCACGCAGCAACAGCAGCAGCTTCTCCTGGTCCCACCTTCACAGTGAAACCATCTTTCTGCACCGAAGTCCAACTTTCAGCAGAAAATGGACAGTCAAGTTTTAAAACTGAAGTTTCTACAAGAACCCTCAGCTATGGGACTGTTGGCGAGCCTGTTACCTTGCACATCAGCACAGAAGACCTCTCCCAAAGCTGAGCAGATGCAAGCATAATATTCAGCACAAAAGAAAGCAGCATTTTAGAAAAAAGAACTGATCAAAATTGCTGTAGGTGAGGGGAATTGGTGGCAAAGATTACAAGGTAACATGTGCAAGGGAAAACCTTTGAGGGAAATATATTTAAATACGTTATGTTGAGCTTTTCCAGTCTTAAAGGGAACATGTCTGTCAGAACAGTTTGTAATTTTAAAAGTTTTGATCGAGGTGAACATATATCATTCCATATTGGAGCAGTGATGGTAGGTTTAGGAAAAGCCTCATTCTCCTGCCTATGACAGAAATATAAACGAATAAGCGTGTTTTTGTCAATGAACGAAGAAATTATTTCAGGTGCCAATTTGTACATTATTTTGTCAAGAAGGTGAAAGTATCTAAGCTTTTCAGCATCCTCAGCAGCTCAGGATAGGAGGACTGTTTCCAGCTAAAGCAATCTCCTGTCACTGTGTGCACCCAAAGGACATGAAGCTTCACACTTTCTTGACTCTGCTATATATTTTGACACCAGTTATCTTTAACAAATTTTATTCATAAACCTTTCAACATGCATAGTCTGGTTGCATTATTTTAAACTTCTGTCATAGAATGAAAAATACAGAAAATGCTGCATTTACTCAGGATGCAAAGGGCCACTCAAACCTTTTGGTTGGATTCCTAATTTGACTAAAGTCAATGGTTAAAGTTCTACTTACTGAGAAAGAAAGGATTTCATTGTTCTCTTCTACTTCAAGTAAAAGCAAAAGTCTGTCTTGTTTAAATGACTGCTATTTTCAAGTCCACTTCCTAGCTGTCTAAAGATGCAGGCTTCATTATTCTGCATTCTAGTGTAGTGGATTTATAAGCCATATATTTTAAAATACAGATTTACTTAATGTGCAGCAAAAGATTAAAGTGCTGCACAAAATTTCTTCTGCTTCTGTAATCAAATGCTAACCAAAGAACCACAGATGTGGTCTTTGTCAAAAACTATTACTGGAAGAATATTTGGTCTCCTGTACATGCCAGTGGTGAAATATTACTGTTAACAGATTGATGAATAATGTCTGCTGTACATGCTAAGAGGAACTCACCACTAAGCTACAGCAAAGTAGCAGGAGCACAAAGACAGTTAAAAAAAAAAAAGATAAAAAAGAATTTTTTACTATTTACTATTCTTATTGAAAAATACATCTGTTTAAAATGTATTTGATTGCTTGGAAGCACTGCCAGTTGCAGTTGCACCATATTACTGTAACAATGCAGGCTGACTTGTCTTGTAGAAGTGCTTCCTTCTGTTGAGTTTCTCTGGAGATTTGCAGTGGGATCACTGGTTGAGGGGAAGGCTAAGATGCACAGAGCATGGCCCATTCCTGTTGGCTTCACCAGATGTTGCACAGACCTTCAAGTTGCTCAGCCGGGGAAAGAAATGAGCTTGTAGGCCCGAATATTGCTCCCAGTTGAAGTCAACTGAAGAGATTGTCATTGACCTCAGTATGACCAAGCATTGGCCTTCTTTATATATGGGGTGCAAATTCCCAACACTTTGTCCTGGCTGAGTTTTGTAGAACTGTTGCAATAGAAGATGTTTTCATTTAGATGGTGTAGGGAAACCAGAAATGTTCAGTCACTGCTGAATTTCTAAATAGCATGAACAGAAAGGATTGGATGAGTTTCTGTCTTGGAAATGTATGCATGATGTTGTCTCAGTGTTTCCCAGCTAGGTAATTCTGTGGAGCTTGTTATGGAGTCCAATGGGGAATATTCCCATTATCAGGGCCTGAATTTACAAAAGGTGCTCGCAGAAAAGAAGAAGTTGTGTTTTTTTTCCTTCTGTGGCTGCACCTTTATAATGTGCTGACGAAAATGAACATATTGCTTTCACAACCTTTTACTTTCAATATCCGAATAAGGTATTACATGTAACATCATGTTCACTGCCCTCATGACAAAGGATGCTTTTCCAATGATTACATATGGTGAAAGAAATCAAGCCTCTTTTACGTTACTCTTCTGGGTTTTTTTATAACATCTCCTTGATTTATACTGTTTGTTTTATAATTAGAGCAATAGGATGATATATATTAGTGCTTTTTTTTTCAGATATTGCACTCTACGTTGGAAAGTAACAGACATACAACAGGGAAATACTTTCAAAACTAAAATTATTTCTTTTGTATTGGGCCTGATTCTGATCTCAGTTATTTCAGTAGAATAATTTCACAGAAGGAAGTGGATTTCATTCAGGTTTACAAAGATACTGCTGAGAAAGAATTTGCCCTATGATAGACTTCAAAAACATAATCCAAAAGATAATAAAATCATGCAAAGGTATATGAAGGCTTCCTCCTGTTGTGGTTGATGCTCAGGTTTTTCTAAAGAAGTTAAAAGGTTACAGTTCAGCTGTTTGTAGAAGAAATAACTATAGTTTGATCCATTAGCTCAAAGCAGTTAACATCTGTTTACATTTTCTTTTGAAATTTAATCAAAAGAGAATGAATTGAAAGGGATTTTTAAAATTCTATGCAGGACTGTTCAAAAAGTGAAAGGTTTATGAAAAGTTCATTGCATATACTTTCAAAATGTTTTCCTAGAGGTTAAAAATTATGCTTGTAAGTGATTAAACTGTGTAGATAACTAATGAGATGTGTGAAGGTTTATTTCTTGCAGATGAAAACATTCAGCTGTATTAAAAGTTTTAATACAAAGAAAGTTTTACTAAAATTCCCGCAGCTAAATGGGTATTGATAAAGTGGAAACTTCAGTTTGCTTGACATACAAAAAGAAAAAACACATTAAAAAATCAAATATGCTGTTAGATGCTGAGTTTATGTCAATAAACATCTTGCATCAGCTGTCACTGAATTCACTGGGTTTCTGTGTTCTTCTCTGTTCACGGCACTTGATAGTCCATCAGCTCATCCACTTCTCCTATTGACTTCAGCAAGATCTGGGTGACAAACCAAAGAATATTAATGCAGTTGGGCTCTGGTTCCTTTTTTTTATTAACTGCTTCAGAAGTGTTCTCTTGAAAGAACCTGGTATTAGAGATACTTTCAGATCTATGAGTCAATAATTTGTAACTATGCTCATTCTCTTGGGTCCTTCTTTGAGGCTGGATTGGAACTTCAAATATGTGTCACTCTTGTGTGCTTTATTATTGGCTGAAGGAGATGTGAGGCAGAAAGGTTCACATTTGGGGTTTTAGAATTGGGAAACAGACTGTCCATCACAGGTGTGTCATTACTGTGACATTAGTTTGATGTACCTCAGCTAATATTGAAGTTTCTCAGGTCAGCAGCTTGACTCAGCGTGCAACAGCCCTGAACAGGGAGGAAAATAGCATGGGTAGGACCTGTGGTTATGTATAACCTGTATATGTATACCTGTGAATATATTTTCTCATTGAGAGACATCAAGAGTGTTTTATACCTTTCCAAACAGTTCATATGTTGACAGCTGCCCAGCTCATAGGACATCACCAGCTGGCAGCAATCACAACAGGAACACCAGACAATCAAAGTAGTTATCTATGAAAATATTTAAAGATTTTCTGCCCAGCCCAGCCCTGATGAACACTGATGGGCAGTCTCACATGGAAAATCTTGTGAGAAAAACTTGCTTTTTCCATCCACAACCCAGAACTGAAATATTTCATAACCACTATGGTCATGGGGAGGACACTGCAAACAAAAATCAAGTGAGAGATCTTCAAAGGCAGCTGATCCACACATACCTTCAACTTTACCTGCTAAATCTATCATGGGAATTTACTTTATTAAGGCTGGTATAAGAGCAGAATCAAAACAGCTACAGGACATACTCCTGTGTGAACAACATTAAGGCAGAGCCATTTGTGTGCAAGTGCTCTTATTTCTTCTTGAACCACATGATGATTCCAGTTTGCACTCTTGGCAGGCAATCACATCATGATCATGATAGATTGTCTTAGTCTGGCATGCATCTGTCTGTCTTAATGGTCACTTGAGGGTTGCCCTACATATTGTCTGACCCTTTGTAGTGCCTCTAAGATTTGCAGAGGGCATATTGGGCAGGGGACCGGATGAGATGAGCTCCTGAGCTCCTATCTTAGCCTAGTTTCTTCTACCAGTACTGACGGAGGATGAGACCATGGTATTTTTCTCCTGGGTGGCCATTAGGAAAACACATATGCTTGGAGATCCATCTGTATGTGTGGAAAGCTTTTGTCTTCTCTCTGCCTTCAAGATAGTGAGTTTCTTGGGGCAGGAGTTATATCTTTCTCTGTATCATGCTTCCATATACAAAACTGCTGTGAGTTACTGTACAAAGCAGGTGACTTTGCCACATGAGTCTAGAAGCATAATATGGTACTAATTTCAAAGTCCCAGGTACCTTCTAGTGCAAATCCCATCAAAAATATTCAGATACTGTCAAGTAGGCAAAATACATTGATCTAGAGCAAGGAGTAGCATTTCTCTCACACTTAGGCTCATGAAGCAGAATAGCCCTCCTTTCTTTCCTCTGCCCTTCTCCAGAGTCACTGATGAGGCTGTTACTTTCTAACTCCTTCTCCTTTTCTGTGAGAATAACGTCCTCCTTGCACGTAGGATCTGTATCAGTGCAATGAGTCACTGCTGGGTTCATTTAATTGATCTTAATAAAGGTATTTTTGACAGAGCAGCCAACATAGTGTTGAAGAGTGGAAGATGGATCTTTTATTCTGCTGTCAGAGAGAGGGGGTGTGGGGGGTGGTGTGTGCAATGTCCTCAGTCTGGTAAGATATGTCTTTCTGAAGTGTGTTGTGTCAGCCTTCTTATTTTAAGTCTTAGCTATGTTCCATCTTGCTGGTTCCCTCTTGCTGGACTAAGCATTTCTGCATCGTTTGCTCCAGGAAGGGAAAATGATACAACTGCAAATGTTTCCATGGGTTAGATGATACTGCTGTTTTCTTTTTACCCTAAAGAGAGAAAAGCTGTTGTTCTTATCTGTAGGAATGACTTCCCCCCAGTCAGAGATGGAGAGTTCTATCCAGGCCTCGCTTCAGCGTGCTGATAAGGAGATCAAGAAAGCTCTAAAGAAACTTGTGGACACGGCATCAATGCTGGTGACTCTTCCCCCGGGCATGAGAGAAGAAACTGGTGGCCTTGGCCTTCCTGGGTACATTCCTTCAGACCACTCAGAAACAGCAGGTCGGCCCTCTGGGGTAGTTTATGAAGCCACCACCCAAACCCAGACTTCTGGAGGGCATGGTAGGTTTGGCATGAATCTGGAAAATGTCCCATGGGAATAAAGAGAAAGAACAAACCAATAATTTTTTTTCCCCCCTCATTCTTCTGTTTTGTTGTGTTTTGAGCAGTTGAAGATTAAGAGAGGACATTCAGACCCAATTGGTGGGTTGGGGTTAGGTTGGACACAGGTTTGGGGCAGATCTTTCTGGAAACAGAAAACTGTGTCTGAAGTAGAGTTTGGTTCATCACCTGCCCAAAATGGAAGGATAGGGGATTTTTTCCACATTTAGGCTTTTGACCCAGAGCTTGCTTCAAACTTTTTTTTTGGGAAAACAGGGGATGGGATTCCACCTTTCTATTTATGGAAGTAATTTGCTTTTTTATTTGGTAGGGAGGGTAAAGGAGGTTGCTTTTCTGTTATTGTTTGCCATAAACAAGCTGGAAACGTGTTTAACATTCCTGTATCAACTGTCAAACTTTATAGGATATAGAGTGTACCAAGTTTACCTGCATGTTACTGGCTCTGGAACCTTGGTAGACTCCTTATTAGTTTCTGTGTGACTAAAACCATTATGTGTGACTGTGTTGCCAGGATAAGTCTTCCTTCTCAGCCTTATTGAAGAAAAAAAACCAAAACCAAAACATGAATTAACAGCAACCCTTCCAGTTTTCCTCCTTTTCTGCCATACCTACTTGTCTAAACTGTCTCTGTGTCAAGTCAGAGTAACTGTCCTTCCCCAGTGTTGACTTAAAATGACAATGTCAAGTAGCCTTCAGCCCTCAAACTCCAGATGCTGCTTTAAAAGAAAAAAGATATTCTTCTCTAAAACCTAACAAGGGTAAAAATAGATTTTGTGGAATCAGACACAAAATAACTACATTAAAAGATAACAGAGCTTTAAAACCTTTTTTCCTTTATAGTAGGAAATCATCTATGAAAATAATCCTCTTGTGAAGTAGGATGACTCAAAAATCATAATTAATATGTCAACTAGCAGATTGTTTCCTTAGTCAAAACTACAGGGACAGTATGACAATGAATGAGGTGGTTTTACAGTCCTTTCATCCTTCCAGTTTTAGAAAAAATTTAACATAAAATTAACATGGAGAATTATTTTAATAAGAAGGAGACTTGACAGTTGTCCCTATCATCACATGCTTTGAATAAAAAGAAGGCAAATATTTTGATCATGCTAGCAATAGAAGAGCACAGTCCCACAAACCTTGGATTTCTGACCCTGCCAGTAATGCCTTGAATAACCATGTTTTCCATCCCAATAGAGCTGTTTTATATGATTTCTAGAAAACTGCTGCCTTTTTTCCAAAACTAGCCAGCTCCAAACGTCCCTTGAATGCTCCCTAAAGAGGCCCTTCCAGCTGGGCACAAGACTCCTCTTGATTTAATCTTTTTTCCTCAGATGAAAAAAGAGATGATGCACTTTATCCTGTAGGGTAAATACAGTGAACAATGCAAGATAATCAGGTACTTCTGGAATGGAAGATCAAACCAGGTTTTGAAGTTATATCTGGTGAAATAATTAATATAAAGAAAAGAAGAATACCTGAACTGCCATCAAGCTACACCACCTTTTTGTTTTCTTGTTCATACAAGCCACAAATGCCAAACCTAGTTCTGGTGTAACTTAGAGTTGTACAAGGACATTTTCAAAGAACCCAACAGAGGTGCATCAATGCTGACTTTCTAATATCTAATGTCTTCCATAATAACAAACCTCCATCTTATCTCTGAACTAGTTGTATCCCCAGCCAGGGATTGCCATAACCACCAGTTTCACACTGATGTAAGCTTAACCATTTCACTGATGTGAATTGCTGTGATTGCACCAGTGAGTTAAGAATGCAACATTTAATTGAAGCATTCATGTGTATGAAGCTAACATTGGGCATCCCTGGAAGTATTTAAAAGATGCGCAGACGTGGTGCACTTGGCAGTGCTGGGTTAATGATTTGACTTGATCTCAAGGGTCTTTTCCAAACTAAATGATTCTATGATTTCATCATAGCCATGAGCTGGAACCCAAATACCATTAAATTAATCTCCTATAAAAGAAGTATTGAACTCATGCTATCCTTCTATTCATCCCATTTGTTCTTGTCCCTACTGACTGCCTTCCTTATTATCGTCTGTGTGTGCTTCCTTACAGAATATTTAGTTTTTCCTAGTCAGCAATGTGCCACTTTTGAGCCTGGGTGGTGTTATTCAAGCCCTTTGCTTAATGTGGTCAGCTAACAGATGTGGTTTTGCCAGAAGACACACTAGAGATGGCTCCAAAGGTTTGCTCTGGGTTTCAGGTGTGCTATCATAGATGACATGTATAACTTGCCCTATTTCTGCTGCCAGACAAAACACAAAGGCATATTCCAGCTGAAGAACCAAGTGTGCCAAAGACCACTCCCAGTCCTTCCAGTGAAAAGGTAGCTGATGGTAAAGAAAGCACTCAGGAGCGCACCGTTCCTATTACCAGGTAAATACCCATCTCAATACACAGATTCCCAAATGTGGCAGGATTTGTTGTAAGAAAAGCAAATCTTCTGTGGTGGAGGAAGCAAGTGGTGACTTGAACTGATCCTTGCAGGTTTGCTATTTTTATTTTAGAATTCTGTTCACACGTGTTATGCAAGAATGATGGAAGAGTTTGAAGCGAAAATAGTTTTCCCAAAACACAATTCTTCTTATATTAATTTTAAGTAAATAATTATTTTTGTGGTAGTTAAACACACAGATCGATGGCAGGGTGTAATCCTGCCTGTCTGTAGTTGTATGTGACTATGTAATGATCCTTTCTCTTGGTCTTTGTGAAAGAACATCACCAGGGACAGGAGACTGGTACAGAACAGAAGGAGATGTGGTCTGGGATGTACACAGTGAAGTTTATATTGAGACCACAGAAAGAACTTGTGTGTATAAGACTGAGGAGAAGACTCCAACAAGTAAGACAACCTTGTTTCCCTTTCCCACATCCCAGAATTGTCTTTGCCTTCTCTTTGGGTAATAAATTCTTATGACTGTTGTGGTTTGGGGTTTTTTTATAGTGCTTCCATTTCTTCAGCAGCAACTGTTTATTAAACAAAAAGTAATAAATCATCATGAAGAAGCCTAAAAGTAATGCTGGTAATAAAGAAATGTAGATATATTGCTGTGATACCTCTTAATTTGACATTAAGCTAATGTTATATCCTAAATGGTCAGTCCAATATATCCCATTTGTGTAACTCAACCTATGTATGCGCAATATGAGTAAAGTTATTGTGTCATCCTTGCAGCAAAACCTTGTGTCTCACCAGATCCTCCCTATATGCAAGTGACAATAGAGGATGTGCAGGTGAATTCTGGTGAGCGTGCCAAATTTCAGGCAGTCATTGAAGGAACCCCTCAGCCCACTGTTTTGTGGTTTAAGGTAAGCACAGACTTTTCTCTGGCTGAGTGTAGGGACTGCAGAAAGGACTGTAGGGCTGTACTTCTGTGGGGAACTTCTTTTGCTCTTTCACCCCACACATCCTACACTGATTCTGGATCCTATCTATAGACTTCATTGAATCAACTACAGCTCTCACCAGATATGTGTCTCATCCTGTGTTGCCTCCAGTGACACTGTAGCTCCTTTTGCCAAGCGGACAACCAAGATGATTTTGGGGACTGAGATAGTCTGGAAAAGAGATTGGTTCCTGTTCTGAGAGCCATCAAGATGTGTTCTGTAGCTTGAGGGGCAGGAAAGGGATTCAGAGTGGTTAATTCCAATTGTCAATCTGACTTCCAGGTACTGTATGTTTTCTGCAGCGAATTGGTAAAATAGATGTGACTAAGGACAATGAATATCCCATAGAAAGGAAGGAGAAATAATTGGTGGTTCCTCAGAATACTGTCATGTCCCTAAAATGAGCCAGTGTTGCTCTGTAATGATTGTCTGTAACTCTTCTGTTCAACTGTTTTGTACACACAAGGTTTATTCCAGTTTGTTTTTTTCCTGTGTGGGAAGTGCAAGGATGAAGTACTCAGACAAATAAAATAACCTTAAAAAACACAAGAAAAAATACAAAGAACCCCCTCCCACATGTACACACCTGAACAGCTTGAAAAGAATAATAATAAGGCAACAGTGTATGATACACCTTGTCAATATCCTTGCAATAGCTGACATTTATCAGCTCAGAGTTAGGGCAAGCAAGCTGAACTTCTATCTACTTATCAACCCACAGTAAAGCTCTCTGCATGCTTATCTCTTCTGCTCTTGCACCCATGCAAATGCCTTGCATGTGCAGTATCCATTGTCAAGGAGTTCAACCCAATGACAGTATGCTGTCTGAAGTGCCGTCTCTTTGTACATATTTGCCACCAATGTCATGTGCTGGTTCTTGTATCTTGTACACAGAAAAGTTATCCCTGCCTATTCACTAGGCTATTCATAATTCTGCACAGCTCTATCATGTCATATTGGTAGATCTCCCTGAAGAGCTCCAGCTTGCTCTGTCAACCTTCATCCTGAAGACGTTACAGAAATAACATTGCTGCAACAGTACCACACAGTGCATAAAACCAAGGATTTGTAAGATGATGTTTTCTGTCTTACTCATCATTTCTTCCCTAATGATTTCTAACATCTGGTACTTTCTGATAGCCACCAAGCACTGAGCTAGGGCTGCCACAGAGTGATTTACTGTAGCTAGAAGTTTTGTTCCAGCGTAATAAGCAACAGCTCTGGGATCAACATTTCATGTGGGAGAATAGGGTTGCATCAATTTACATTTATTGTATTATATACATTTATCTGCCACCTTGCTGCCCAGAAAGGCAGCTTCATAAGGTCCTTTTGTAAATCTTCATATCTCCTGTATCACACGCACTCTCCATCCTGCCCCTTTTTTCCATAGCATTATGCATATACTGAACAGCACAAGTGCCAGCACAAGCTGGAGACCAGCCAGGAGCACAGAAGCTGATCCTTGTGCTCTCTGGGCTGACTGCTCAGGCACAGTGTGATGGGAGAGCTGAAGAATAGCCCTGGAGATCCATCCCAAGTTTGTATTCCTATGAATGGGTTATAAAATGAAAACATCATTGGGTGATTTGAAAGCAGAGAAAGTTAGATGTGGAGGACTTCTTCAGCAAGCACTTTGTCAGTGAGATTTCCTAGCCTAAATGGTCTGTGTCGTAGCTGTGCTCATGTATCCTGTTTCTTGAAGAGAAGAAACATCCATTTCCATCTTGTTTTTTTCAGTGCCAAACTGTCATTTCATTATTTCAGGGCACTTCGCTGTTGGCAGACAGCAAAAAACTCCATCAAGGGAATGAAGGAACAATGTATTTCTTAGTTATTGATGATGCTACCTTGGAAGATGGTGGTGTTTATACCTGTGTTGCCAAAAATGCAGGAGGGGAGGTTTTGTGCAAAGCAGAGCTTATCGTACGTGAAGGTAATGCTATTCTTTCCACTGCACTAGTTGCTTCCATAATCATTGCAGTATGTATTCTGTTGCAGCCATCTTCTGGTGCTCATGTGGTATCCTGCCTGCATTCCTGCATATTGGTCCATATTGCTACTGGTCTGTTACCAGCATGGCGCTGGTATACATACGTATATATACACACACACATATACTGAGGTATTTTTTTTCTCAGCTTCAGACTGCATGATGAACTGGTACAATGTGCCAAAGAAGTAAGTGGGGCCAGGATAGGCTGAGAGTGCTGGATTGTTCAGCCTGCAGAAGAGAAGGCTCTAGGGAGACCTTAGAGCAGCTTCCAGTGCCTAAAGGGGACCTGCAAAAAATCTGAAGAGGGACTTTATTCAAGGGCATGTAAGGACAGGACAATGGGGAATGGCTTTAAACTGACAGAGGGGAGATTGAGATGAGATCTGAGGAAGAAGTTCTTCCCTGTGAGGGTGGTGAGGCCCTGACACAGGTTACCCTGTGGCTGCCCCATCCCTGGCAGCGTTCAAGGCCAGATTGGACAGGGTTTGGAGCAACCAGGTCTAGTGGAAGGTGTCCCTGCAAATGGCAGGGGTTAGGAACTGGATGAGCTTTAAGGTTCCTTCCAACCCAAACCATTCTGTAATTCTATGTCTTTGGTGGTGTTCTGCTCTTCAGGCTGCCTCTTCCAGTTATGTCAGTTGAAGATGCAGCAAGAAAATTTGCATTAAGAGATTCTGTCATAGAACCGCTCCATTTAATTCTGTGCACAAGTTTAGAGGACCCCTGTAATTTTACTTGCCCTAAATGGTTCTTTTATAACTTTGCATGCTATTAGCAAAGCATCATTGTCTGAATATTAACACTTATTTTCCTTCATTTATAAAGCTAAAAAAGACCAAGCAGCAAAGAAAGTGGCCACCAGGAGAAAGCTCCATTCTCTATATGAGGTTAAGCAGGAGATTGGAAGGTAAATGAATTTTCCAACTTCATGACATCACTGCTGGAAAATATACAATTGCCCATCTGAGCTGCTGAGTATATATGTAACCAGTTGTTGGTCTAGCTGTGATAAAATATGGAAAGGTAAAGGCAGAACTGGAAGGTCACCCATTATAGGTATGCTGGAAACACTTCCCTGAAGTTTCTCACAGAGGATGGGAGAATCCATACAGCCCATACATAGGCCTAGGTAGCTCCAACAAGAAAAAAATACCAAGCAGAGGCTGGCAGAATAGGTTCCCTGGTATGGCTTCTTGACAGTGCCAGCATCACAAGCCCATATCAATGTATGGACAAACACTGAGTCCATTCAAGGGATCCAAGAGCATCAACCTCTGTCACCACAAGGCTGCCATGTGAAACAGCTTTTCCCTTGATGTGAACTCGTTGCTTAGATTTGGAGACAGCCAGGAGAGGGCAATAGCACCTAACAATTAGGAAAATAAGCTTTTTATGTTGGAGAATTTAAGCCCTGACAAGTAAGGAGCTCTCAAAGGCTGGGATGTGGAAAGGTATATGCATACTGAGCTTTGGACCAAGTCTGAACAGTGCTTGTCCTTTGATTTTTACACAGGGGCTGCTTCAGCTTTGTGAAACGAGTTGTACACAAAGGGAACAGAGTGTCTTGTGCTGCCAAATTCATACCTCTGCGAAGCAAAACAAAGGCTCGAGCACATCAGGAGAGGGATATTCTTGCCTCTCTGTCCCATGACAGAATTACCAGGCTCCTGGATCAGTTTGAAACACGGAAAACAGTGATTTTGATTCTGGAGTTGTATCCTTTTCTGTGTTGATTGTCTGAGGAGGATGGGGAGTACTCTAGAGCTCATTTATTAAATAACTAAGCAATTAACCATTTTGTTATTTTGCCTGAGGTAACAGGACATGCACAATCTGTCTCTGCACTACAGGATGGCATAGCTCTCTAAGATCCCCACTGAGGTACCATGCTTCTGCTGTTTTAGGAAAAAAAATATACTTCTATATGCAAGTGTAAATGAGTTGTTAAGCACCAAAACTCTTTTCTGAGATGTCTGGAAGTTAGTCTGTTTCCATGAAATCCAGTCTGGGTGAGCATGAGAAAAATGCAGTGCACAGCAGAAAAGCCCGTAGCCAACAGGTAGATGTGAGCACAGGTGACACCATGTTCCTGCTTACAGAAAGCACAAGTTTAGAGCAGCCTAAATTCTGCAAGGATATGGCTGTAATAGAGATTTTAATGAATTGCATGCACATCACGTTGCCTGAGATCACCTTGTGAATTCTGCTGTTAGCTGGATAGAGGTGGTTACTAAGTAAAAATAAGCCTTTAACTGTTATTCTATTTTCCCTTAATGCTGTTGTCAGATGCTCCAGCGAAGAGCTCCTTGACCGTTTGTTCAAGAAGAGTGTTGTCACTGAAGCAGAGGTAATCCTTCTTCTTCATTTGAATGTTCAGAGTTGGTGGGTACCACCAGAATATCTTCCAGCTACATTTTCCTCTTTGAATGAGAAGTGTCTTTGAATCGGTGATAATCTGTCAAAACAGAGTCAGACTTTAAAAGGTTTTTCCATCAATATTCGTTAACTGAGTTGAGTTTCTTTAGGGAATAACTAAACAGGGGCAGTGGTGTTGACCAGGAGCATTGCATTCAGCCTAATAAAGATGACATTTACTCTATTATCATCAATTTTTGCTAGCCATCACCTGGAGCTCCTGCACCTTCACTTGTTTAATACCAATTTATCCCCTTGCAATTTTACTTCTATCTAATCCATTTTAGTTTCCAAAACAGAAGCTTAAATTACAGTTTTTAGGGGTTTTGTTGAGGTTCTGCATGCTCAAAATTCAAAATCATAGGCTGGTTTGTGTTGGAAGGGAACTTAAGTATCATCTAGTTCCAACCCCTCGCTCTCTTCTTCAGGCTGAACAAACATTTCACATCTCCCATCTAGTAGCCAGGTGTACCAAATTTATTTCTAAAATGGATTTGCTTTAGGAATACTTAGAGGGAAACATCATAGAATCATAGAACAGTTTGGGTTGGAAGGGACCTGTAAGGTCAAATGCCAGCTAACTCCAGAGAATGTCAAAGGTAGAGGACTTCCAAAGATGAAGCTAGCTGTAAATCTTCACTCCTTATTCAGTCATAATCAGATTGAGTCCACATATGGTCAAGAAAACAGGTTTACAACATAGCTGCAAAATGGTAAAACTTATTTGTCTTTTAAATGTGTTTGATTTACACCAAGCCAGAGCTGAGTTTGAGTTAGATAAGTTGGACAGTTGGTAAAGGTCACTGAACTTGAGGATTTCTGTATCTCTTTTTGGAATGTTTGTAGGATTGTGTTCTTTTAAAAATAAGGATTTTCCACATATAGAAGGTTCCAGTAGGATAATGTGCGTCACACAAGAGGCACAGCTTCATTCCACAGGTTAGGTTCATATCTTTCAACTGCAGGACTAATGTAAGAATTTTATTCTGGTTTTAGAAGTATTTCTAGTTCAATCTCTTCCACTCTCGTATATTAAGAACATTGGTGGAATCAGAGACCCTTTTATTTACTATTAATGTTCAAAAATTGATTAATAATTGATTTAATTTTTAGGTCAAATTGTATATCAAGCAAATTTTGGAAGGAATCAAATATCTTCATGACAACAACATCCTTCATTTGGACATTAAGGTGAAGTGTAATGGCAGGTCTATCTTGTTATAGCTTCTTGTTGGGCAGGGAATGGGTGTTCTTACAACTGAAAATATTGCCTGCTTTCAATAAAAGTTTCTCCCTTTGTTTTATTTCACTTATTAGCCACTGAATATCCTCATGGTTTATCCTGAAAGGGAAGACCTTAAGCTCTGTGACTTTGGATTTGCTCAGAAGATAGTGCCCTTTGAGCCTCAGTTCAGCAAATATGGATCCCCAGAATTTGTTGCCCCAGAAATTGTTACTCAATCTCCAGTGTCAAAAGCAACTGATGTCTGGTAACCTGTCATATTTCTAAAAAGCTATTGAGCTAGAGAGCCTGAACATCCATTAATTTTTAATAGGTAAATTGAGTAGTGATAATAGTACAAGAAACTGAAAGTGAACACTGAGAACCCAAAATCCACCAGGGCAATTTTAAGCTACTTCTGTCTATTTTATTCAACTATAATTGAACTCTGACAGCTAATTAATGAAAGGAGCATCTTGGAGAGGATGATCCTTATTAGAAGCAGCAACTAGGGAGTGATCCTAAAGGACTTCCTAGAAAAGACAAACACAAAAAAGGTATTTTTAGTCTTCTCCTCTATCTGTGTTTTAAAAATGAAGGATTACTTGAGAACAATTTCTTTTTAAATGTTGAATGGAAAAAAATGAAAGGTGAAAAACATAACTTTTGGGATTTGTTTAGCTTGGAAAGGAGAGGAGGATGAAGGATGAATAAATAGTCAAAAACATTTTTGTTTCCTCAGGGCTGTTGGAGTCGTCACATATTTAAGGTAAATAAATCTTCTTGGGAAGATTCATTCAATATCTGTTTGTCAGTCAGAGCCCTCCAGTACCTTCAAGTGAAATACTTGAGTGAAGCACTGAGTCCTTCTATAACAAAGGAAATCACTCTTTCCTGGTTTCCTAGAGCTTTGGTCACTTTCCCTGCTTTAATACCTGATAGTTGCTCTCCTTACAGTCAGCAATGAAAGTGGTGGATGAGGTTCAGCCTTCCCCTTGCCTGTTTTAGCTAACACCCTAATGTAGCTGTGCAAAAGCAAACTCTTAATTCCTTATCTGTGAAACAGGGATAAATAGTTCTGTTGAGTGCCATGAAATGCTGAGGTAAAAGATGCTGTTAGTGGACATACTGCTCACAAGCTTTGCAACTCTCACACATGGAGTCCCTCAAGCATTTTAAAGCCCTTGTAAGGATTTGTGGTTTTGTCATTTAAGTAGCAAATAAAAGTCTAAACTCTGTCTCATTTTATTATATGTTGCTTGATAAATAAGCCTAACATGCAAGTCTCCATTTGCTGGAGAGAACGACAGAGCAACCCTTCTAAATATCCAAAATGGGGAAATTTCATGGACCATTCCTGATTTTGTTCACTTGACTGAAGATGCAAAGGACTTCATGAAAAGGATCCTACAGCAGCACCCCAAGTGAGTGCACTTTCGTTCTTCCTACAGCCAGTGCGCAAAGATGTTAGTGTCTCAGCAGGCAGATCTCAGCTCATAAGAGCTGTGGTTGTTTAGAAAAGTAGAAATCTGCGTGAGATGTGGTGTGTTATGCTCTAACACTTCTTTACGGTTCCCCATTACCCAAAGCACAACTCGGCCATTTGTGAAATTGGCCCAGCTCTGGTATGGCAATGTCCTCACTCAGTCTTCAGGGCAGATAAGTTTCTGAAATGACAGAGAGAAGTGGAAAGAGCAAGGACTGGTTTAGAGGGAGTTATGAGAGAATTAAATAATATTAACCACATTCATTAAGTAATTTCAAGTACAAAAGGCAACTTGAAGGCAAATTTGCAGGCACTTGCTTTTTAACTTAATTTCTGTTCTTTCTGCCTGCTGCCAAAGCTATTTTTGCTCTGGCCACCTAAAAAGTCAGAGTCACTCTCAGGGCTGCTCCTGACACTCTTGAACAGGCTCCCTGCAGAGTGCCATGAGGTCTTCCTGGGGATCTGCTGGGAGCCTCAGACTGAAAAAGGAAAATTGTTTCCCCTCAAGATGAGGAAACCTTGGGTTGAAAGCCTTTGTCTTTTTGGCTTCTGGCTCTAAAACAGTAGCCTAAGGGTACGCATAAAAGTATATGTGTGTTCCCACCTTCAGGAAAACCTTATGGTTGCTGTTGGAAGTGACTTGCTACTAAAATGGTGATCTTTTCTCTTATCAGAGCCCGGCCTAGTGCCTTGGACTGTCTTTCACACAAGTGGTTCATGGTAAGTTTGTCCTGGGTTTTTATTAGATTTATTAGAAATACTGAGGTTGAGAGAGACCTTTGGAAGGGCAGCCTTTAAAGCAGCTTGAAATTATTTGCCAGTTCATTTTTTCTCCTGGTCTCCTACTTTTTATCCTACAGAGAAGCTCAGGCATGGCTCTCCAGAAAGAGAAGATACATTGGTGCCTACATGCCAAGATATCTTTCCTTTCAAAAAATAAAGGTTACTGATGACATGAGCTGACATAACATGACTGGATAGAAAAGAAACTGGCTTTGCAGAGCGAAGTTATATATTTTTATATATATATTACAGTTTTATATTTGTTAAATCTATAACATATATATAATTTATATTGTAAAATATTTTATATTTTACATGTTATATTACAATACCTAAGAAGAAAAACTGAAAATAAATAATAACAGGAAAAAAAAAAATTAATGGCATGAATTAAACAGGGTTTGCTTTTATCACTGAAAAGCTGAGATTGTCTACAATTTAACCAAGGGAGAATTGTAGCATTTGGTCCACTGTAGCTTTCTTGAAAAAACAACTCTGGAAGAAGGGCATCCTAAAAACGAAAATCTCAGGTAACGCAGTCAGGATTTTCAAGTAATTCTTTCTCAATCTTAGTTTCCTATCTTTCCACCTGGCAGCGAAATCCCCCCCTTGAAGCAGCTCATTTCATTAATACGAAGCAGCTCAAATTCATTGTGGCTCGGAGCAAGTGGCAGGTGAGTTGGCCTTAATCTATGCTGGTCCTTTTTAATTATACATATTTTTAATTATATTTGTACTTTTAAAGTCTATCATGCTAGAACAGCATGCACAGCAGAGATCTCAGCTTGGCTATGAATGGGGAATAAGCCCAGTAGGGAGCAGTCAATGGATGTGGCAGAAATAAATTATCTATGCTTTTACTGCCTGAAAATCATCTATCTCATGCAAGTGCTTGTGAAATGAATGATTATGTCTAAGTTAGGTATCCTCAGCCACCTTTGCAATTGGTGCTGAGTTACAGACAGGTCCAAAGAAGACTCCTCTTTTCCTGAAGTTTTCTAAAACAACCAGAATGATTGCCTTCTGAAGATGCCTATTTCTTTCTGTTAGCAGTAAGGGGAGGCCAGCTGCTCAACTATAACTAACATGTCTTACATGGCAGAAGGTAGAGCAGATGAATCCTACCACCCACAGTATGACCTGTCACTTCAGGTGGCACTGCAGTTAATGGCTTAAAGGCTATTTACTCCATCTAGGCTCTCATCTGACATGTTCCATTAAAAGCACTTTTTCATCTGCTTTGAGTGACCAGATTGTCTTTGAAAACCTCATGCAAGGTCCTGCTTCCCTGTTAACAGCAGTAAGTGTACCCCCTGATGTCAGTATAGTTTCACCTCTGTGAATGAGAGAAGAGGAAAACTTGGAGAGCAGTGAGGCCTGGATTGATGATATGTACAAAAGGGTGTACAAGGCAATATGTTATAAAATTAGTATGTGTGGTATTTAAGAGAGCAGAAGTTCCATTTGATATGCTTGCTTTACCACACGCCCACCACGTTTCCATTTGATTGTGCTATATTTTGTTCTGCTTTTCAGCGGTCTCTGATGTGCTATAAATCCATACTTGTAATGCGGTCTATCCCAGAAATCCTAGAAAGGACTCATGATAACACCTCCCTGGCCATCTCCCGACATCTTATTGAAGAAAGCACTTCATCCAGTACCAGTGGCTCCTCTTCTGACAATGAAAATTCCAGTTTCCCTGAGAAAAGGCACTTTGGCTCTACGCCTGAACTCCATTTGTCTGTAATTGATGCACCAAGCCACCAAGAGCCTCCAAAACATGCAAGTGAAGAGAAGCACTCCAAAATCCCAGCCCCTCCAGTAAAACCTATAAGAAGGAAGTATGCTTCAGTGAAAGCCGAGGTGAGGGAAAAATCACCTACAGAAAGCAAAGAGCTCATGGCAAGTATCTTAAAGGAGAAAGAGGAGGGGCACCATCCTGGACTTCAAGATGAAAGAGCAGAGCAACCCCAAAGAAGTGGTGATACTGAGCCTTCATCAGTGAGGACTTCCACAGAAAGCACTTTGCCTCTATGTCAGAAAGAAAAAACAGATGTATTTTTACCTGACAAGGACAGAGTTGAAAAAGCTGAGGATGGGACAGAAAAGCCACCTGTCTGTGTTCCTAGACAGAGTGTCATTAAAAGCACCTTCTACAGCCAAGCAACTGAGCTGCCTGCGAGGGGGCCTTCCTCACCAGGCAGGGAGTTCAGGAGGCACCTGGACAGAGCCAGAAGGACTTTCCGGAAGGCTGGATATTCAAAGGTGCCCCTCAGTGGCCTCCGTGAACCTCTTCTAGAGCAGTTTGAATTGGAAGAAGAAGAAGGAAAGTCTGATTATGGAGGTGATCACAGGGAAAATCTGCTTGGTTCCCTGACCAAATCAGCTTCATTTGATACTGCAAGGAAACCACCACATCCTGCTATTGTTGGTGCTAGCCGAAGCCGTTCCCTGGATGACTACAGGCTGAGAGCCTCAAGATCACTGAGGGAAGAAGATATTTTGGAAGAAGACTGTGATGTATTGTCACAGGAAAGTTGCCCTGAAGGCAGTGGCCACTGTGAAATTTCTGCAGCGCCTGGTAAGGGATGCTCTGTAGATGCTTCAAAGCAAGGGGACTTAAAGAGAGTGAGCAAGGATTGTTCAGAAGAGAAGCCCCTTCTTTCCACACAATGTGAAGGTAATGAGTGTCCAACCGTTTTTGTGCAACAGCTAGGGAGACTACCAGTGTCACCTCATAGGAGCGAGAATAGGAAACCTTTACTGAAGAAATCAAAAGCTACTTACGTTGAGGAGGAAATTGATGATTTGGAAGGCAAAAGCCCCATTCTAACAGCCCAGTACTCAGATGTAGCTGCAACATCAGCTCAGAAATATGAAAGCATGCACAGTGAACATCAGGTGTCTGAGCAGCACCAGGCCTCCTGTCCCAGTGGCAAGGATTCTGGTGATCTGGAAAGCGGAGCTCCATGTGTCTTAACTGCTTCTCAAACACAAGTTGCTCCGGCTTCAGTCTACAAACTAGAACATGAAGAATATCCAAGGGTTCATGGTGAGGGTAGAGGTGGTGCCTTAGAAGGGGGAAGCTGTGATGCTGGAAAGACTGTCCCACCATTGCTCCACAGAGATCAAAGAGAGGAGCTCTCACATCACAGGTCTTCTTTTTACAGTGATGAGGAATCTGCTGCGCTGGAGGGCTTAGTGGATGAGATGGTTTCCCTCTCTGAAGAGATGAATGTTTGGGCAGATTCAGTTTCTGGTGGGGAAGAAAACAGAATGAACATCTCTCCTCACACAGAAATGCTCTACCAAGGTAGCCAAGCACCCACAGAAACTTCCTTCCCTTCTGTACAAGGAGGTAAAAGTGGAGAAATCTCTGAGCTGAACCTTGCAGAACCCCATCCTCTCGCGAATACTGAGCCAATGGTTCTGGAAGGGCAGGGTGCACAGATGGCTCCTCATGAATGTGAGCATCTGGAAGACTTGGCATTTGAGAGCACCACTTCTAGCCAAGTGAGTGTTTCCTCAGTAGATAGCTTGGACACTGGAAAAAGACACAGTCAAGTGTCAGTGAGCCAGGACACTGTTAAACATCCAGAAGTTTCTTTAGTGAAAATCAAAGACCTGTCAGACGAAACACCCAGCCTTGGCAGTGGAACTCCAAAATTTGACATATCAGAAGTAGAGCCTGCCTATTTGAATTTCTCTGACTTGTATGACATTGTCTATTTTCCATTTGAATTCATGAACTATAGGAAGGCTCCACCCAAGCCAACTGGTAGACGGTTTATTCCGTTTGGGGAAAGGGCAAGATCCCCTCCTTCAGGACATTTGCATAAGGATAAAAGGCTGTGCATCAGAGAACAGGCAGAGAACAAGAAAAGGAAGAATCATTTGGAAATATCTGAGGATTCAAAGGCAACCAACTTGTTAGCCACTGAGAAACGTTCAGAGAGTCATAAAGAAATGTATGGCCTCCAAAAGGACTCAAGTGGTAAGCAGAAAAGCTCTGTCTACAGCAAGCCAGGACTCTTTAAGCCATATTCAAGGTCTCAGTCAGCGGAGCAGTCAGTGGAGCAAAGTCTGAAGACAAAAGTAAAAGCTTCTGTTGCCCATATTTCAAGAATTCTAAAAGGAAAGATATCTCCTGAGCCAGAGGCTGGGGAAGGTAAGTATTTTACTCTGTGACTTCATAGATTTGTTGCTATAACTGGCCTCTGCTAGATCTGCCTTTTCCCTTTTCTTCAGAAAATCTGGGGCTGTGCTTAGGCTATGATTGCAAAACTAGCAGTTGCAGGTTTTGAAACCAGTGCTCTTCAGCTCCACCAGCTCTGTTACTGGCTCCCTTCAGTGCAGAGTCATCTGGGTTAATCTGCTGATAGCAGTAGCTTAAATTCCCCTGTTTGAGTTTGTACAAAAGCAGATCAGGGCTGCATTATGCTTTCCCTGCTGCAGTTTCTTCTGTAGTTATCATCTGATCATGGTAAATCTTCAAAGTTAAAGTTCCAGGGAGAAGTTGGTGAGCTCACCCTGACTGCTGAGTTCGTATCACTGGACTACAGAACCTGTTTTTTCTTCTCTGCCACCCCTAGATATGCGCTGTTGTTTCAGAACATCATTCTGTTTGTAATAGCTGTCACAGCCTTCTGTGTTGACTGAGAGCTTGTTAATAAAGAAACCTGTGATTGCTGAGCTATTTATGTGTTAACAGCAGAACTGAGTGCTCTAAATGGATACCCAGGGAAAAGAATGGCCTAGAATGACTTCTCATCCTTTCTCGAAACAGAGTTTGGTGAGCTGGGAAGTGAGGCAGTAGAGAAAGAGCTACTAACAGGGGCTGAAGGATCTCTGAAGAGGAAATCAGCACTCTCTTCATTCAAGTTACCAAGCCTCATGCCAAAGGAGAAAGGTACTGTTATTACATAAGTTATTACTTAGTTTTACCATGAAAGTTAGTTTTAACTGTGCCAAATCCAAGGTCCTACACCTGGGTCAGAGTAATCCCAGGCACAGCTACAGGTTGGGCAGAGAAGAGATTCAGAGCAGCCCTGCAGAGAAGGACGTGGGGGTGCTGGTCGATGATAAATAATGAACATGAGCCGGCAGTGTGCGCTTGCGGCCCAGAAAGCCAACCGTATCCTGGACTGCATCAAAAGGAGTGGGACCAGAAGATCGAGGGAGGTGATCCTGCCGCTCTACTCTGCTCTCGTGAGACCTCACTTGGAATATTGTGTGCAGTTCTGGTGTCCTCAACATAAAAAGGACATAGAACTGTTGGAA
>JASSUY010045125.1:0-12494 GCA_032466535.1 Forpus xanthops
GACGGTGTTCAAGGCCGGGTTGGACATAGCCTTGGGTGGCATGGTTTAGTGGGAGGTGTCCCTGCCCATAGCAGGGGTTTGGGACTAGGTGATCTTAAGATCCTTTCCAACCCTAACTATTCTATGATTCTATAATTCTGTGATTACATGATTGTCATTATCCCTAAGTGTAAACATTTTCAGTTACAAAAAGATATACCTTTTCATTGTAAAAACTGCTCTTATTAATATTATTCTTAAATGGATATCATAAAGGAAATGTTGTAAATTCTTTATTTCATAAAGTTTAGCCACCATCCACATTTCCTCGCTAGGAGACAGGCAAGGTTCCTCATCACAGGGTACAGTACTTTTTGATGTGCCTTCTCTCTTTTCCTTTTTTCCTCATTTTTTAATTTTTATCTTTTATTTGAGCGAATCCTTATAACCATGTGGGTCAGATAAGAAATAAACTATCACGTGTCCCTAGTGATTTCAGGTTAGTGTAACAGCCTGTTTTCTCTCATGATGCTTAAATGTAGTATATTAGTAACAAAGAGCATTTGCCAAAAGAGTAGAATTCATGCAGCTGCTAATTTGCATTGCATTTTGACTGTTATCGCTCCTATAGAGCACATTGTCTTGTGGCATTTATAAATAACTTTTAAGGTCTTTTTGGAATACAGATTGCCTTCATGTGTTAATAGTCATGAGGCTTTTGCTGAAGTGACCCCTCTCTGCAATCAATATCAGTTGTGCCTCAGTGACAGTGGCACAGCTCCCTGCAGGCCTGCAAGGAGACATGACACAGACAAAGGGAAGGGGAGAAAATGTGATGCTGTTAGCTGAAATAGAAAATGCTGACTAAATGGGAGTGAGATGGAGAAGATGCTGAGGAGCAGCTTTTGCATGCTCCTGGCCAGTGTGAGGGTTGCTCCTTCAGGCAGAGCAGCTTGCACCATCAACTCCTCTTCCCATAGGTCTCATAGCTGCAAGACAAACCTCTCTAGCCAAAATGTAATGTGAACAGTCCTCCCAGTCCCTCTGCTTCTACCTTTCCTAAGGAGAGGAGTACCTGGCACAGGCAGCTGCTTTAACTCACAGTTTAGCTTACCACCTCCATGACCCAGGCTCCTGGCAGGAGGAGACAAAGATAGGATGGATCAAAACCAAAGCTGTGAAGGACAGAAGGGTGGATGGAAAGGACTGAAACCTAAGTAGTAAAGGACAGGCTTTATCTGGATTTACTGGAAACAAATTCAGGTGTTTTGTAATGCTTCTCTCCTTGCTCATGAACTGTCTTGCAGGAACAATGACACCGCCAGCCCCCTGTGGCAGAGAGGCGCTATCTTCTGTGCCGTACTAGCTCTTGATCCCCTTCTGTACTTACTGTACTGACCATCTTTGTCTGGGGTTGATCTCTTTTAATGCAGCTTGTTTACCTGAGAAAAGAATGGGGTTGCGGTAATGAGCTGCTGCAAAGCAAGGAGAAAATTGCTTAGGTTGATATATAAGCTTCATGGTCATGGGGAACTGCCTTCCTTGCCACAGAGTTAGGAGTGAAAAGAGCTTTTTCTTGGCTTTCTGGGTACCCTTTATCATGGTGTTTGATTGGTGCCTCAGTGTCACACAGCTTGGCAGCAGCTCTGCTTTTGTGTTGAGCAGTCATATCTTTCCCCTTGCAAGAGGGCTGGTAGTCTCAGTCTTTAAGGGAAGGGCTGGAGCAGTTGGTTAACAGGGGCAGCCAAGGCCATGGGGACATCTTGCCTTGGTGTTTGCAGGGAAGAGCCCTGTGGCTTCAGCCAGCGCAGGACCAAATCAGGACAAGGCAAGAGCCCTGGGAGAAGGGCAGGAGTGTGCTGTCTCACAGAGAGCACAACCCTGTGAGGAAGTGTATTGTTATTAGTACAGCATATATGAAGTCATAGCTATTGATTATAAAACCCAGCCTAGCACCATTATGGGTTATAATATACACATCCCTGCCTGTGCACGTTTGTGTGCTATATACACCCCTGTATGTGGGTGGTATTTGTACCCAGGAAGTTTGAAAGGAATCCCTAGAATTACCCCCCTTCTTCAGTGGGCATAGCAGGCCAGTTGCTGACCTCGCTAAAAGCTAAGTTGCTCGATGTTAGCAAGTCCTCCAGAATCAAACCAAAATCAGAACCAGTTACTGGAGTTACTGTGGAATTTGTTTTATTTTTGCCTTAGATAGATCGACCCATGGTTATATACCAGAACAGCTCCCTCCCTAAGGGAAGAAATGTGTTGTGTGTGCCACTGAAAAGGGCCTTGCTTTTGTGCCACTATCCAGAATAGCAAACATTAATTGTTTGAGTCTTGTCAGTTGTTGAAAGAGGGTAATAGTCACAGTGGATGCTTTTTGCCACTGCAGTGTCAAATTGTCATTTCCAAAGACCCATATTGGTAACTGAAGGGAGCGTGCCACTAGGAACAAAATAAGCCAGCTGACCTAGATCTGAATCAGCTACAGTGACCGGTAGGTTATAGGACTAAAGCTACACAGAAACATCTTTTCTTGGACTGAATCTACAAGAAACATCTTTTCTTGGCTTCCTCCAAGATCTCGCTCTCTGCCTTTTCATGAGTATGCTCCCTTGTTAGGAAAACATGGGTACTTCAGGGTATTTCTGGTAAGCACATCAGTGTGACCATAAAATCTTCCCAAATAATGCTAATATACTCTAACTGTATTGCACAGTACAGTACCAAATGAACTTACTTTTCATACAATAATTTCTAGCAGCATTATTGAGCAACATTTTCCCCATGATTAAAACTTTGGTTTAGTTTGTTTATTGTTTTTAATTTAACAATCACATTTTAAACCAAACAAATGCTTTGGATGAATTTGTTTAATTATGGTTTTAATTAAAAGATTTTTTAGAAACTTCTTTTTGCATTCTAGATAGAAAAAGGTTCATTGCTTAATGTGGAATTCACATTCACTTTCATCAGAAATAAAAAATAGCCATTTTGTTAGATGTTGCAGTAAGTGCTTCACTGGGATGGGATGGGGAGAGAGAAGGTCAGATTTAATTAGAAGTCAGTCCATGTGGAAAATTTTGTTGCAAAACCCAGAACTTTCTCAGCAGTAATTTTTCATCATTCAGCCATGTCTTAAACTCCAACTGTGTGGGTAGCTGTGGACTCAAAGTGGGGTTGTGTGTTGCCTGAGTATCCCAATATACTTTGAGCATTGTGGGAGACCGATGCTGTCCAGGTGCCAGGTAAATGTGGCTGTGCTGGAATGACAGCAGAAGTTGTCTTGCTCTGGTGGCCAAGACCGTGTGATGGTCTTTCCCATCCAGCTTCTGAGACACCAGCATTCAGGCTGAACTTCTCTTTTAAAGCATTCTTACCCTTTGCTCACACCATGTGTTTGTGGGCAGAGGCTATGCCTGGCATTAGCACGTCTACAAGTGAAGAAAATGAAATGAAAAACAGCTTATCACCACTTTTCAATAAAAAGTAAAATTTTGGGCTCCTCTTCCCCCTTGGAACAATTCTGTGATAGATATGACTGAGAAAATTATATTTAGCATGGAACAAACTTCCACCAAGAACAGCATTGAGGAAATTGGGCTCAGTTTCACAATCTGACTGATTAGCTTTTGAAAATGTACTGAGCCCATAAAATATGCTCATAAAGTGTTCAGGCAAGGAAGGATTTTCTGAGCATATACATTTGGCGATGTTAGCTATACAGTGAAACAGAACACCACAAAATATCTAGTGGCTAACTGCATAGCAAACCAAATACCTTGTTTCTTGGGATATATGTACAATAAGGCATCATCTTTGATATTTAAAAAAAATGCGTGCAATATAACTGCTGGTTAATATTATTATTGCAATACATTCCTTAGAGGGAAGGAATCTTATTACATATAAAGTCTGAAATGACAAAGGCATATTTAGTCATAATAACATGAAAATACCATATAAGAATGAAAAGCCTGTTGTATACTGCATATACATTCCTGAGGCTGAAGAAAACACAATACTGTGTTTGAGAGAGAAGCCAGGTAGTCATGAAACTAAACACTCCATTGTACTGGAAATGCATGTGAGCTTCAGGAGTTCTGATCAAGTATAATCTGGGCATTTTAGGACTTGTAAGTGTAACCCAACTTGAATTTTCCTGGCTTTTTTTTCTGGATTAGTTTTAGTTTCTTACTCAACAAATAGGAATGCACTGATTTGCCTTTTTAGAACTATAACTTGTCTGATGTTGACTGAATTGTGTGATTGGATTAAACTTACATAATGTGTCTTTCAGTGGGTGATTAACTGAAATCTACTGCAAACCGTGGATGACTTTAAAATCAATTCTGTGGAGTATTCATAGTAAGACTTGCTGATTGTGGGATTAGTATCAGAAGATAAGCATACATTATCCAGCTAACACTGAGAGCAAATAGCACTTAAGAAAACAGCTGTTTCTTCCGTACCCTGAAGGATGACCTCAGGGGCAAGTAAGGAAAGTGGAGTCGCAGTAGGACCTAGGCTGAACCACTCTTATGGTTGAGGTTTTAGAACAAATGAGAAGATTTGAAATAGCAAGTTACATTTTTTTTCTTTCTTTTTTTTTGTTTCCCTTTAGTCCATATGTACAATGTAGAGCCACTAAACAGATGTCTTGGTTTAAACGTTGTAATGTTTGGTTCTTTAGTCCTTAAGTCACTGAAGCACACAGGACTGAGAGGCTGCTCTGGTTGCGTGTTCTGCTGAGAGGTTGCTCAGCTATTACTTCCAGTCATTCCATTTTCAGTTCACCTTGAACTCATGAAATTACAATCTCAAATTAAATTTAAAAAAGACAGTCCTGCAGCTTCCTTCCTCCTGCAGTCTGCAAAGCTTATCGCTCCCTTCATGTGCAATGATTGCAAATGTCTGTCACAAACAATTAATAAAATCAAGATTTAGAAAAGTAGAAGGGATGAGTCTTTCCTCCACAGCTTTCTACCTCTTTTTCACCCAGTATGTAGCAGACAGTATCTAATAATTGTCCCTGTTAAGGCAGACTTCAGACAGAGCAGGTTACAAGTGTAACTATTGGAAAATGAAAGGACTATGGAGAGAAGACTTTGCTAGCAGGTGGTAGTACAGGAGCTATTAGTGGAGAGCAGGCGTTGAATCAAGAGCCAGGCAAAGATGTAAGAAAAAGAGCAGAACCTGCATGCTTGCAGGCTAGGAATAGAGAGACAGCATAGAGCACCTGGAGCTGGAGAGCGCATCTGGAGAGAAGAGATTCCTGCAGGATTGAGGTGAACCTCCAGGTTCATGACTTCATTTGCTTGCTCTCATGGATGGTGACTCATCATTGCAATGACTAGGGCTACCTAGGTACCACTGGCTTGCTTTCTCTTACTTTGCCATTTCAAGTACTGTTTAAGCCAAACATGTGGACCTGCCCAATGACCTAAACTGTGGCCAGGAAGATGTGGACAACATAAATTTCATTCTTCATTTTGGTTTTCAAAAAAGGAGTGGGCTGTGTTAAGAAGAGCACTAGTTTGCAATGCCAAACGCCCAAAGTTAGGCAATTGCAGAAGAATGAGGGTATGTGTTTATAGAACTGTGTCAACTGTGACTTTTCATTACAACACTACTTTATGTTGAGGAAATATATGTAGAAAATAGATAAATATATATTTTTCATAATTTTTCAGTTGCTAGCTTTATGCCTTAACTTTCAGTCTAGGTTTCTGGTGTGCACAACTATAGTGCATATAGACGTGCGAAGGGCTGTAAGCGTAGGTGAGCCCAGTATTCCCATATTTGTAAACAGTAGAAAACATTTTGTGCAGAACAGTAGGAAGTTGATTTATGTAAAACCAATAAGCAGTCTGAGTTAGATTACTGTAACACAAAGTAACATTAGATTTAAAATTCATAATCTTATAACTACTTTCCAGATTATAAAGCATTCCAAAATTGCAGCCATGAGATAGGTCCTTTCCCTGTTGGGTAGTTTTGCTTACCTTTTTATTGGCATTCTAAAGACTTAATTTTCCAGGATCCAGAGATCCGTTTCTACTAATGTGACTCTAAAGTGCCATTGAAAATAAATCATTTCATCAGAATTAGGAAGGAAGCCGACAATTAAGGAATAAGTATGTCAAAAAACAAATACATGCTTTACCAACAATTGAAATGAAAATTCAGAATGCTTTATCTTGCTTCTGAAGTGGAATTATACAAAACAACAATGGTTGATTCTGATAGTAAATGTACTCTTGAAAGTCACTGGGCTACTTATTCCCAACAAATCCAATTTTCAAAGAGTTTATTTACTAACATGAAGTTTTGGTGAGAGGAAATTGGGTTTCCAAGGAAGAATGCACCACTTCCAGAACTCCACAATTTGCTTCCTGAGCCTGTTGTCGCTCAAAGCTATTTTAAGAGGATGACTCCTCTGTGGTAGGTTTAAGTCCATCTTGTTCCATGAGGACTTTTACTTGATGTAGTTCTTGGGAGTGAAAGTATCTAGTGGCTTTAGCTAGAAAGGAGAGAATGAGCTCAAAAGCCTGTCTGTTTCCCATTCCCCCGAGTCCCTACTATTTTTATACCTCACATAAATAAGGTGGTTAGTTTTTGTCATCTCTTACTCCTCACCTCGATTTTTGATCTCCTCTTGCCATGGACTGTTACACTTAAAAAGATGTGCAAAAAAATGCCAGAGGAGCATTTATTCACCTACAGCAGAAATGAGCATTTAAAACAAGACAGGCAGATTAAAGTAGCCATTGGAAAAGTATTTCTCAATAGGATGGATCAACCAGCCTTCTGTTGGTATTGAAACTGGGAACTGAGCCAGGTGCTCCTAAGGCCCCTGTATGAGCCACTAATACCCAACAGCTTCATCCTGTATAATCTACATCCAGTGTTCCGATTATTAGCTATTAACTTGCATTGCAGATTAGTGGCAGTGAAGCACATATGTTGATCCTTTATCTCAGCAACCTGACCCTGTGCTGAAACCCAGCAGATTTGTAAAGCCTGTAGAGAAAGTACTGGTGGCCATGCAAGGGAACAGAGGAGAGGCTCACCATGAGCATTACTATCAGCTGCATTGGCAGGATTGAGCTAAACAGTAATGCTGTGATCCAGCTGCAAAACACATACCAATTCCACCCAGAATCCTGTGACAAACTGTGCTTGTCTTTGGTTGTTACTGACTCATGAGAGATAAAAATACCTTTGCTGCAGAAGGGAGAGCGGTTGCGGTGCTGCAGCATGTAGCAGCAGAAGGCAGGCTGCACTTGGGTACGGCAGGCTGTGCACAAGGAAGGACCTTCTCACCCTCTAAACCTCAAAATGGCAGATAGTGTCACTGTGGCTGTGCCACAGCCACAGTAAGTCAGATCAAAGGTCCATTTTTGCTCTCTCTGACAAAGACCATTCACAAATGTTTGGAGAGCACTAGGAGAAAATGGGTGGGAGGCAAGTGGCCATCATGGTGTCCCTTCACAGCTGCCAGAATGGGGGTGAAGAGCCCCCAAGCTGAGCTGCCCCAGTGAGCACCTCTGTGTGGGTATGGCATGGGCTGCCTTGGTCCTCTGGGCCCCTGTTGTACTTCGGCTCTGTGAGGAGCTCAAGGTTTTAATGGCTGCATGAAACGTTGTTTCCTTTGGTTTGCATGAGGGCTGGTGAGGATCAGATAGTCCTGTGTACATTCCATCATCAATTACATCCGATGTGAGAATACGTGTCATTCACCTCCTGCTGCTGTTTGTTAATTCATGCGGAGTGGCACCACAGCAATCGGGGGCAAGGGCTTTGGGTGGTGGCACTTGCATTCCCATCCTTACTAGAAGAGCCCGTCACATGATGTGAGTTTGACGACCCTCTCTTTACACAAAACGCATTGAAAAATGGCATTTTAAGCGAAGAGTGGTGCACATCCACACTCAGGTGCCGCCAGCCCTACCTCCTAGTGCCCAACCTCTATTAGACCGGCGGAGAGCGGGGACAGCCGCCTCCTGCCGCGTCCCCCGCGGCTGCTGTCACTTCACATCCGAGAACGCCCTCACCGCACCGACGCCCTCTGCGCCGATACCCGGCTCTCGCCGCTGCCGGGGCCGCACGGGGAGCGGGGAGGGGCGGAGCTGCGCTTCCGCCTCTCCGGGGCTCCATTGGCTGCGCGGCCGCCGGGGGGGCGGTGTCACGCCGTGTCGCTCCGCGCGGGGCCGCGCTCCCACCCTGCCGGTAACGGGCAGCGGGGCGGGAGGAGGGCGCGGAGGCTTCCCCCGATGGAGGGAGAGGCCGCGCTCTGCGCATCCCCCCCCACGTCGCTGTCTGTGGCTGCATCACCCACCGGCCCTCCCCTGGCAGTCCTGCGCCCCGGTCGGCAGGGATCCCGCTTCGTGTCGCCCCATTAGCCGCGCAGTGAAACGGTGCGCGGGCACGGCCGCTCCACCCGTTCCCGCAGGTTGGGTGCCCGTCATGGTGCTGCCCGGTGTTTGAGAGCCGGACCGACAGACACACTCAGCGGTTCGGGGGCTGTGCCTCCTTCAACCACCCCACCATGCCGTCCAGGGAGTCCTGGCCCGGGCACAAAGCGAGCCGGTCCGCGGTGCACAGAGGCAAGCAGGAGAGCCGCCAGCAAGACTTCCTGCTTGCAGCCCTGGGGATGAAACTGGGTGCTCAGAAGTCGCCCGTGACAATCTGGCAACCTCTTAAACTCTTTGCTTATTCACAGTTGACGTCGCTTGTCAGAAGAGCAACTTTGAAAGAAAATGAACATATTCCGAAATACGAGAAGATTCATAACTTCAAGGTAAGAAAGTACTTGTTTCTTTATACAGAAACACAGCACCACAGGGGGTGTAGATTTTATTTTATAATGGGCATGATATTGTAAGGAAATAGTATGTATGCAGACGACTTTCTGGGAACTTACATGCTTCAATAAATCTCATTGCTGGTTAAATCAGTTAGACGTATTTCAGACATAGCAGAAAAAGAATGAGGATTTTGTTGTCTGCTTGTGTGCATGCGTTTCTTTAAATAGTATGTGTCATATCTAGGTTATCTGTTTTATTTGTAATTGTTTTGTATCAGAAATGTTAAAGGTGAGAAAAAGTGGCAAAGTTTTCTTCCCATTCAAATGAGCATAGTTCAGTTTTACTTATGACGATATGATGCCACATAATCTTTTACATCCGCAGTTAGAAGATTAAACCCATCTCATCTCAGTTTTTCACTGATAAATAGCTTTGGAGGTAAGACGCGTGTTCGCTTGCATCTGGATTGAGCAGATGGTCGGCATTTCCCTTCATTTCTGGATTTTCTCTGGTGTTAATGAATTGAGTATGTTGAAAGCATCCAGGCTTGTACCATGAGACTGTTGGCGCTGCTGGCGTTAGCAGCTACCTTGTGTTTTAATACAATTTGCTTAGTCTTCCATGTAGCTTCTTATTATTGTTTCACTTATTTTAAATAACTGATGCTCTTTGCTAAAAGGGGCACATGTCAACACAACATGTGCATGTTTTGTGTCTCTATCTGTAATAAGTGTCCAGTAAGGATTTAGTAGTTTAACCTTTCAGCGGTCAAATGCATTGCATAATAGGCAGCATTTATTTGTAAGTGAATTGGTGTTATCCTGAATTCCTACAGATGATGGTACAAATTTCATATATAGCACCTGAAGCCTAGATTCTATCTGTGATGTGTGGAGTTTTTTTTCCTCTGTATAGCTTTTGCTTTTATTTATTTTAGGAGAAGGGAAAATCATTAATATAATACAGGCATCTGATGATACAAGCATAGAATCGTAGAATTACAGAATAGTTTGGGTTGGAAGGGACCTTCAAAGGTCATTTAGTCCAACCCCCTGCAGTGAGCAGGGACATCTTCAGCTACATCAGGTTGCCCTGAACCACATCCAGCCTGGCGTTGAATGTCTCCAGGGATGCTGCATCTACCACCTCTCTGGGCAACTGTTAATTGTCTCTTATTTTCAGTTTTGGTTTCCATCACACGCATGTGCATGTGTGAATGTACATATGTGTGCACACGTATGTATTTCCCTATCATCCATAAGAGTTTATTTAAACCACCTACTCACTTTTGAGTTCAAATAATCATGAAAATTGAAGACTCTATATGATCAGGATGTCCTATTTGGTTGACTTGTTCTTCATAAAAGTGCTAATTTGAAAACCGTGTACAAAATGTTGTATTAAAAAGTGTTTCATCTGAACGCTTGCTATAAAATAACCCTTCTGGCTGTTGGTTAAATGCAGAGCATTTTTTCACAGGCTCCTGAGGTGTCCTGGAGATCTGAAATGTCTTGCAAATTTCATTTGTTCCTTTGAGTTTGAAGGTAATTCTTGCAGATGCCAGCAAATGGTGATTTTCCATGTATAGAGCCTGTGTAGGATAATATGCATTTAATTCTGCGCACATCTGTATTCTATAGTTGCTTTCCTTCAACAGCCTGAAACACATCTGTTTAGAAAATAATCCAATAGCCTGATTTGCCTTTGTTTGGGCTTGTTTATTTGTTGTTTTTTTTTTTCTTCCAGAAATTGAATCTGAAAGTTTGGAAGCTATGAGTTTTCCAGTCTTTTTTTTTGAAAACAAACTGTGTGTCTGATCCAAGGTCACAGCTACAGCACAAACTTTCCACACACATTATTTTCCTTATAATGATTGTCCTGTAGTTTCTTTATACGTACGGTTGCCAGGAAAAGTTACCTTGAGAAGTAACTCTTTGTGAAATGGAGTCACCTAACACAGGTAATTTTTACTGTAAAAAGAAGGGAATGAACCCCTTGCCCCTTTAAGGATATACAGCAGCCAGTCTGCCTGCTGAAGGAATGCTGCTGGTGTTCATGAGCTCTAAAAGTGGCTACTGACACATTTGTAAAAAAAAAACAACCAGAAAACTTTCATAATTGTTGTGTTATGGATCTGAAATGAATGGCCATCATTCTCTCATGTGCTTTATCATTCCTTGCATCTGTCAAATTTTTCTTCTCACATGTATAGACGTCATCACTTAAAATGTCTGCTGAAGTCTTTTAGGTTGCCTGCCAAGCAGCAAATGTGCCACCCGTGTGGGAAGGGAGGAGATGTCAGGCCCAGAGTCTTGAGCCTAGACTTTTGCAACAAAGCAAGAAAATGCAGCCCAGAAATGAAATAAACTTGTACAGTTCAGCTAACCAACAGTGACTGCTGTCCCCAAAGGCTCCACCAGCAAAAAGGAAGGTGCATGCCGCTTTGTACCTCTGCGGCTAAATCTTCTCTTTGTTATACAGGCACGAGGCAATAGACAGGGACTCTAACCATTTCCCAGCTGCTGCGTTGATCAGTCACATCACTATTTGCAGAATTCTTTTCATGCTGGAAATGCTGTAGCAGCCCAGCAGTGGGAGGAGAAATGGAGAATTGCTAATGCACAGCAACTAGCACTGTTGTCTTGGAGAAGGGAAGACGACAGCAGCAGCTGCTCTGGAGGTGGGCTGGAGGATAGCAAATACCCAGTACTCTTCACCTGCTTGGCCACAGGTGAAGAGACCTCATTTCTCCCCCTGCATCTCCTATCCCTCTGGAGTGGGTAGGGAGGACTCAGGTAGAGTTTGAGCCCTCAGGCTCTGTTGCTTCCAGCAACAGAGAAAGGTAGAGATCAGTTAGAGGAGCAGGGTGGCAGAGGAGCAGTGCAGTAAAGGTCCTCAAAGGAGTGCAGATGCCTAGGGAAGGGGTGAACATGAAAGCTGCTTTGAGTCCTAATTTGTCAAGAGGTCTCCTGAGTAAATCTGTTAATCTATATTTTGCTTCCAGGGTTGTTTGAAAGAAGAATATAAAGGCAGTTCTAGGAGTGTTGAAATGGACAGGGGTTTGAAAGGTTTTAATCTTACATAAATCTGCTGGAATCAGTTATCTCCTGCCAGCATGACAGAGCTCTGTGAGCAGCACTGGCCAGTAATGATCTCCAGCAATGTGGTATTCTCCTGACTGGGGAGGTCTGGACTCTCATGAGCACATCTCAAATGCAAATACAGAGTGGCTGAATTCTCTTAATCTCCATAAGTAAAGAAAGGGATGATGATTTACAAATGTCAGATTGGATGGAGTTTTTAATCTCTGTTCCTCAGGAGAGCTAATTATTTAAAAAGTTTTTGAAGCATATTTGGGCTTTTTTTTTAATTTATAAAAAGTTTCCAATTAGTATTTCTGTATTCTCCTCTCTAAATCTAATATAAAAGATTAATTTTCTATTCAAATATATCACCTGTAAGACATCTACATTGTTTGACACAGCGTTTTACTTAGCTCTAATTGAATAATGGGATTTAAAGGTGAGCTAGGATGTGAGTATGACTTGATTGGGTGTCGTGGTTTGAGGCCCCCCTCAAACAGTTCTGCACACTCCCCCCTCTTTCTTCCCCAGTCCCAGGGAAAATGGGAAGGAGAATCCAAAGAATGCAACTCCCACAGGTTGAGATAAGAACAGTTTACTAACTACGGTATAACAT
>JASSUY010045127.1:0-14121 GCA_032466535.1 Forpus xanthops
GGCTCACTACTTTACAAATGTCAGATAGTTGTCTGGATTGCTCACATGTCCACATTCTTCTAGGTACATTCCCACACAGCAAAGCCATAGGAGTAGGAGGGCAATATAACTGAATAACATCTAAGTAGTGATACAGACAGAAGCTCTGGAGGTGAGGTTCTTTGTCGCAGTCTGAGCCAGAAGCTTAGGTTAGAGTTGAGCAAAAGAGAAAACTTAGATGTGCTGTTGGAGTGGGGCTGGAATTGGGTAGCAGAAGTAAAGTTAGGAGAGCTAAGATATCTGTACTGGGTCTTAGTCCCAGTCAGAGCTGGAAAATAAGGTTAAGGGTCAAGCCCTTAAGAGAAAACCAAGCAATATTGATGGTGCTGGGGAGGGAATTAAAAATAGGGAATATTAAAGAAAGTTTTAACACAGTCAGCAGTATGATCTTGCAGCAAAGAATTGTAATGGGCTGCATTAAGAGAAGCACTCTCAGCGAGTTGAGAGAAGTGATCATTTACCTCTGTTCAGCATTAATGGAGGCCACACCTGAAGTGATGGGTCAATTTCTAGGCTCCTCAGTAAGTCAGAGACATGGACATGTTGGAGAGAGTCTTAACAGAGAACTACTAAGATGATGAAGGGACTGGAGTACCTGCCATATTAGGAAAGACTGACAGGTGCAACTGTTCAGCTTGGAAAAGAGAAAGCTCAGGGGTATCTTATGAATGTTTATAAATACCCAAGATAGGTGTAGAGAAGACAGAGCCCGACTTTGTTGGTGCCCAGTGACAGGATCAGAAAAAATGGGCACACACTGAAACTCAGGAGGCTCCCTCTGATCATCAAGAAATAATTTTATACTCTGAGGTTGACCAAACACTGACACAGGTACACAGGTTGCCCAGAGACATTGATGAGTCTGTTACATTGGATGTATTCATGGTCAGGATATGATCCTGGACAAGTGGCTCTGTGTGGTGCTGCTTGAGCCCAGGAGGTTTGGACTACATGACCTATAGTAGTCTCTTCCAGCCTCAACCATTCTAGGATTCATTGATAAGATATCCTCTACTTTTTCTTCAGGTAATAAAATCTTTCACTACAATTACTATTGCCCATAATGAAATGTAACTGTAAGGTCAGCTGATCTGTCTGCATAAAATTATGTATGTATATAAGGGTTGTGTATATAATATGAGTATTTTCTTCAAACAACAGTGTAAGTTTTAAAGGAACAATGTCTTGATGAACAATTTATTATTGGTAATTTAATCATAAATATTTTTTTATTTCAGTAAGTAAATAGCTCTCACTTATCATATTCATCTTATCAGGGAAGAGAGGAAAATTTCAGGATGTTTCCTAATGTATAATAGATAGGATATTTGTATCTGGGATATATTATTAAACCAGTTTTAAAAAATTTAAAGCATTATGGCAAATTTGTCAAATATAGGAGGAATCAAATAGAGATTTCTTACTTGTTTTTCTAATTTATAAATCCAGATTTTTTTTTTTTTTTTTTTTTTGAATGGGAGCATTCTCATCAACTGCAAGTGAACCTGTCCTGAAAGTGCAAGTTGTCAAGTAGGTCATAAGCCTTCCTAGTGCAAGAAGTCACCAGCTTCCAGCCTTCATCACTATGGGAGTTTCCACTTTCCAGCTTCATAGGCATAAGCTCTTCTTGCCCCTCTCTTAATGTTGATGGTTTGAGCTCTTGAAGCTGAAGGGTCTCAGAAAAGATTTAGTCCATCTCTTTCTTATCCTCTCTGATGCTGTGCAGTCTGGTGGCTTCTTTCCACAGGTCTTTCACAAGGAAGCACAGTCCCCTGACAACAACACACCTCTTGCAGGCTAGGAGACCACGTGTCCAGTCAGAGGCTCAAGGGACTAACTACAACTGGGCACTTGCAGAGCTGCATCATCCTGAAGCTCTGTCTGTATCCCAAATTTTGAAAATGAAGGGACAGTTATTTTAGTGGCTTCTTAAATGGAAGCAGCAGCTACCCACACGTATCTCAGAGGGTTCGCATAATTCTCCTAGTGATGCTCTATGTTGGGTGACTAAAGGAACTATCATGGTTTAAGCGAAGCTGGCAACCCAGAATCATGCAACCCCTCGCTCACTCCCTCCCCTTACTCCTCACACCACCAGTGGGATGGGGAGGAGAATGGAAAGAATGTAGCTCCCACAGATTGAGATAAGAGCAGTCCAATAACTAAATGATAACACAAAACCACTACTGCTACCACCAATAATAATAATAAGGGAAATAACAAGGGAAGAGAATACAACTGCTCACCACCCACCAACCGATACCCAGCCCAACCCAAGCAGTGATCTATCCCTTCTGGGTAACTGCCCCCAGTTTATATCCTGGGCATGATATGCTGTGTATTCCATACCTCTTTGGCTAGTTTGGGTCAAGTGTCCTGTCTCTGCTTCCTCCTGGCTTTCCCTCCTCCCTGACAAAGCGTAAGACTCTGAAAGTCCTTGGTCAGAGTAGGCATTACTGAGCAGCAACTAAAAGCATTGGTGTTATCAGTGCTGCTCCCAGGCCAGAAGTCAAAACCAGAGAACTACACCAGCTACTAAGAAGGAGAAAAATTACTGCTACTGCTGAACCCAGGACAGTTTGTTTGCTTTCTTTTCAATTGAATTTATGATTGATATCTCCTTATGATACCACTTGGCTTTGGGAAAGCTGATTTTCATATCAGTTTAGGGATAAGGACGCAGGTGCTTTATATGTATTCTTTGTTAGTATGTAGCTTCTAATTATGTGCATTAGTGAATTGGCAGCAGCACTTTATAATGATTTTTTATTTCAGAAAAAAATATACTACTGGGGCATGTGAAAAATCCCTGGTTGGTCAGTATACTGATCACCAGCTATTAGAGAGAGGGATACAATCAGAATTAGGACTCTGAATTCTTGTGGAAGAATTTATTTATTTGTTTATTTATTTACTGCTAAAACATAATCTATTTCATAATGCTGTCTTTCAGAAGCTTGTAAGCAGGGCTGCAGAATTAAGGATAACAGATTTATGGGTCTACTGTGTCTTGAGGAGATTGTAAATGCTTTTCAGTGGATTTGGTTTTGTTAAGGCTCATTGGTTTTAGCTGCAATATGACATATACTTGTAGCTAGCCTTTTGATCATTAGTAATTTTTATTTAAACATTGAAGTGTATTACCTATGTAAGATGCGTTTTCAGTTTCTTATTGGGAAACATTTTAATCTGGTTATGACAAAGTTTTTGGAGCAGGCAAATATTGTTTTTGAGGACTCCTTTTTGACCTGAATATGTGCAAGTGCAGACTTCTTTCTCCTGACAGTACGACTAAAGCAGATTTTTTTTTCGTTTCTTAATTTCATTTGGTTGACCTAGATTTCAGAAGGAAACCTACTGCTTCCCTTCAGTTTTAAATCCTACCTCTAATTATCAGCTGTCATAGTTAACCTGAAAGATTTACTGTTCTATTCCATTAATAGTAAAAATCAATTTTGGGGTCCAGTGGGAATATAGTTTTTAATTTACTTAATGTTATGCTAAATTGTGGGGTAGTTTGAGATAAGGCTCTTAGAGAGATCATGTAATTATGTATATGAATATAGACATCATTTGGGAGAAGAGACATCTAGAATAGCAAGAAATGTACCACAAAAAAATAGTCATACTCTTACTTGTTTTTAAATATTCATCGAATATCCATGCTTTTCTGGCAAACCTTCAAGAATATCTGTTTGACAGACTTGTCCCTACATCTTATGGCAAACAGATGTATTATTTACAGCATGTGTTTTAACATCATTATTCTAACATCCTTCCTAGCTTTGTTTCCTGGATATCTTTTTCAATGGTTTGTTATTCATATATGAATATATGAAGTAAGTAAGAAATGCTTATGTCTTGGTGGAGCCTGACAGTTGGATGTTCCTTTAGTCTCAGTCTTTTTATGAATTGTGGTTACAGTGAAGAAGGCCAGCATATATATAGATACTTTCAGTATTTGTTTTGTCATTTTTTCCGCCTGAAAAATGTAATTATCTCTTTTGTTTAAAATAAAACATAAAAACATTTAATAAGTTTACAGTAAAAATGAGTGCATATTGTGATGGCATTCTTTTTATTGATCTCAACAGTTAGGTAAAAGCAGTTAGTCTGAAATTTTAAATTATTTTCAGATAATTGGTGAAAGCAGAATTTTGGATAGGCTTTATGGATAATTTCATCTAATACTCATTGATAGAAAACCTTTTTTTTTTGAATGAATAGTAGATTGTCCTGAACAGCAGGTGGTAGATATTAAAAGACTCTTCATGTGAATTCATTGTTTTGAGTGGGGCTCCACCAGATATATTATGATCCATGCAGATGCTATGTTTTAGACATCTGAAATTTGACTAATATCATGTCCTGATGTACATGTTGACTAAACTAGATGTCTTGGAGGAGGGGGTCATCATTCCATCCCAACACAGCCAGTCACTTGCCAGCATCTATAATAAATGTTCAGAGCGATGTAGAGATATTCCAGGTGCTCCAGCCAATGAGCTAGCTTTAATTGGAGCTGAGCTCAGATGCCTCTGTACAAATGTCTGTAGCATGGGGAACAAACAAGAAGAATTAGAGATGTGTGCACATCTTTGCAGGCATGATATAATAGGCATCACAGAAACAAGGTGGGATGGCTCCTATGTCTGGTGTGTTGGAATGGAAGGTTACAGGGTCTTCAGGAAAGACAGGCCTGTTAGACGGGGAGGGGGAGTTGCTATTTATGTTAGGGATAGGCTGGAGAGTGTGGAAGTCTGGGAATAGGTGAGCAGTTGACAGAGAGTTTCTGAGTCAGGGTTAAAGGGAGAACAGTGATGGGAGACATGACCAAGAGGATTCTGTGGATAAAGCACTCTATAGACAAATAGGAATAGCCTCATGCTCGCAGGCCCTTGTTCTCATGAGGGACTCAACCACCCTGATATCTGTTGGAGGGATGGTTTTGCTCAGCATAAGCAATCCAGGAAGTTCCTCGATTGTGTGGAAGACAACTTCCTTCTGCAAGTAATAGAAGAACCAATAGAGAGAGGTGCCATGCTTGACCTCATCTTCACCAACAGGGAAGTGCTGGTTGGAAATGTGACACTCCAGGGCAGCCTTGGTTGCAGTGATCATGAGATGGTTGAATTCAAGATCCTCAGGACAGTGAGAAGAGCGTGCAGGAAGCTCACTGCTCTGGACTTCAAGAGAGCAGGCTTTGGCCCCTTCAGGAACCTGCTCAGTAAGATTCCATGGGATATAGCTCTAAAGGGCGGGAAGGGCCCAAGGCTGTTAGTTGATATTCAAGGATCATCTGCTGCAAACTCAGGAGCGATACATCCCAACTAGAAGGAATCCTGCAGGAGGGCCAGGAGACTTCCTTGAATGGATAAGCAGCTGCTGAGAAAAAAACTGAGACAAAAAAAAAAGAGGCTTATAAAAGGTGGAAGCAAGGACAAGCGGCCTGGGAAGAATACAAGGATGTTGTGCGGGAAGCTACAGACCAGGTTAGGAAAGCTAAGGCCCACTTAGAATGAAACTTGGTGTCCTGGGTTTAGCAGCAGCAGTCATTTTTCTCCCTCAAAGTAGGTGGTGCAATGCTGTGTTTTCAACTTTTGGCCTGGGAGCAGCGCTGATAGTACCAGAGATTATAGTTACGGTTTAGAATGTTTTGGTCTGATCAAGAACTTTATGAAGCTCATGCTCTGCCAGTGAGGAGGGGAAGCCAGGAGGAAGCAGAGGCAGGACACCTGACCCAAACTGACCAAAGAGGTATTACATAATGCAGCATGTCATGCCCAGGGTGTAAAAACTTAGAGCAGAGACCTAGAAGAGTGGAGATGCCCTGCTTGGTTGGGCTGGGTATAAGTAGTGAGCGATTGTATTCTTTTCCCTTGTATTTCCCTTGTCATTATTACTATTGGTAGCAGTAGTACTTTGTGTTATACTTCAATTACTAAACTGTTCTTATCTCAACCTGTGGGAGTTGCATTCTTTCAATTCTCCTCCCCATCCCCCCAGGATTGGGGGAAGAAAGAGGGGGGAGTGAGAGAGAAAACTATGTGGTGTGAGGGCCTTAAACCACAACACTTGGCTAGGGATGTTAAAGGTAACAAGAAGAGATTCTGTAGGTACATTGCAAGTAAAAGATTAGGGACAGCATGCCCCCTCCCCCTCCAGAAGCTATCAGCAGAACTACTTACCCTGGATTTGGAGAAAGCTGAGGTTTTTAATGACTTCTTTGCCTCAGTATTCACCAGTAAATATTCTGACCACACCGCCTGAGTCTTGGAAGGCAGACGCAGGGACAGTGAGAATGAAGACCCTGGACCCACTGCAGGAGAGGGTCTGGTTTGAGACCATCTTAAGAAACTGAATGCATTACAGGTCCATGGGACCTGATAAGATCCATCTGCGAGTCCTGAAGGAGATGGCAAATGAAGTTACTAAGCCACTGTCCATCATATTAGAAGTATCATGTCAGTCAGGTGAAGTTCCTGATGACTGGAAAAAGGGAAATATAACCCACATTTTCACGGGAAAAATGGATGAGCTGGGGAAATACAGACCAGTCATCCTCACTTCTGAGCCTGGCAAAATCTTGCAAAATTCTCCTGGAAAACATTATAAGGCACATGAAAAACAACAAGGTGGTTGGTGACAGCCAGCATGTCTTCACCAGGGGGAAATTCTGCCTGACCAATCTGGTGGCCTTCTACAATGGAGCTACAGAACTGATGGATGGGGTAGAGCAGTATATGTGTTCTACCTGGACTTATGCAAAGTGTTTGACACTGTCTGACATGATATTTCTTGTCTCTAAGTTGGAGAGACATTAATTTGATAGGTGGACCACTTGGTGGTAAAGAATTGTCTGTACGTCTGTACGCAAAAGAGTTGTGCTCAATGGCCCAATGTCCAGCTGGAGACCAGTAGCGAGAGGTGTCCCTCAGGATTCGTTGTTGGAACTGTTCTTGTTGAACATCTTTGTGGGTGACATGGACAGTAGGATTGAGTGTGCCCTCAGCAAGTTTGCTGAGGACACCAAGCTGTGTGGTTCTGCCATCCAGAGGGACCTTGACACACTTGTGAGGTGGGCTGATGCCAACCTGATGAAGTTTAACAAGTACAAGTTTCTACACCTGGGTCGGAGCAATCCCAGGCACAGCTGTAGGTTGGGCAGAGAAGAGATTCAGAGCTACCCTACAGAGAAGGACTTGGGGGTGTTGGTTGATGAGAGAATGAACATGAACCAGAAGTGTGCACTTGCAGCCCAGAAAGCCAAAATTATCCTGGGCTCCATCAAAAAGAGTATGACCAGCAGATCGAGGGAGGTGATCCTGCCCCTCTGCTCTCGTGAGAGCTCACTTGGAATATTGTGTGCAGTTCTGGTGTCCTCAATATAAAGAGGACATGGAACTGTTGGAACAAATGCAGAGGGGGGCCATGAGGATGATCAGGGGACTGGAGCACCTCCCCTATGAAGATAGGCAGAGATAGTTGTGTCTGTTCAGCCTTGAAAAGAGAAGGCTGTGTGGAGATCTCATAGCAGCCTTCCAGTATCTGAAGGGGGCCTATCGGGATGCTGGGGAGGGACTTTCATGTGTGACTAGTGATAAGACAAGGGGAACTGGTTCAAACTTAAACAGGGGAAGTTTAGACTGGATCTGAAGAAGAAATTCTTAGTGAGGCACTGGAATGGGCTGCCCAGGGAAGTTGTGAATGCTCCATTGCTGGCAATGTTCAAGGCCTGGTTGGACATAGCCTTGGGTAGCATGGTTTAGTGGGAGGTATCCCTGCCCATAGCAGGGGGGTTGGGACTGGATGATCTTAAGGTCCTTTCCAACCCTAACTATTCTATGACTCTATTATTCTATGACTGTTAAAGCTGCATTAAGGATTACAGAAGTGTCATGGATTCAGCAGTAGCAGTCACGTTTCTCCTTCAAAGTAGCTGGTGCAGTGCTGGTTTTTTTTTTGTTTTTGTTTTTTTTTTTTTATTTTTTTTTTTATTTTGGGCCTGCGAACTGAGCTGATAACACCAAAGTTGTCAGTTACTGCTTGGTAATGTTTTGTCTGACCAAGGATTTTCTGAGCCTCATGCTCTGCCAGGGAGGAGAGGAAGCTGAGAGGAAGCAGGAACAGGACTCCTGACCTAAACTTGTCAAAGAGGTATTCCATGCTACAGCACTTTGTGCCCAGGATGTAAAAAACTTAGAGCAAAGACCTGGAAGGGTGGGGGTGAACTGCTTGGTTGGGTTGGGTATATAGGTGGTGAGCAATTGTATTATTTCTTTTTATTTCTCTTGTCATTATTATTATTGATGGTAGCAGTAGTGATTTGTGTTGTACCTTAGTTACTAAACTATTCTTATCTCAACCCATGGGAGTTGCATTCTTTCAATTCTCCTCCCCATTCCTCGGGGACTGGGGGAAGAAAGAGGGGGGAGTAAGTGAACAAACTTCTGAGGGCCTTAAACGACAACAATAAGATGGACTCCATTCCTAGTTTTTCAGTGAAGATGTTAATGTTTATTTTAATGCAATACATAGTCCATATAAACTTGAACTTAAAAGAAACTGATAAAAGCAGCACCAGAATCATGGAAAGAAAGGTCTGTCTGATCAAGGGTATTTTCCTCACCTCACTCTTAGCATTTTCCTATTCTTGAAATTATTAATGCCTCTCCGCATATATTATTTATGACTGTTTTAAATTTTCAGCCCTTAAGTTTTTTATGTATCTATGGACAACATATATTGCTGCAGAAAACAATTGTAGCAAATTAGTCATATACACAAAAGAGTTTTCTCTGTGTGTAGATGGGGGAGAGAAAAATAAATGCCTATAAATCAACAACTTTTCTTTTAATATCAACATTGTGCAATGATACCAGCTTGCAGCAGAGTTAAACATTTGAGTTGTACAAGAAGAAATATTTGATTACAAAACAACCTGGTGCTCTGACAGACACACTGTTATAAGCATTTATTAAAAGTTCAACTTTTTGCAGGGCTCGGTGTTTCAAGATATTGTCAGGCACATTTATCATGCTTTCAATATAGTTTCTGATGGACTAAATGGTGTTCTTGGCAGTCTTGCTCGCAGTAAGGAAGAAAAGCAAAGTAAATTTATTTTTCCTGTGTTGAATATTGAAATACTTGTAAAATAAAAAAGTAGCTAACATCTGTCTTCCTTTTCCTGTAGTAAGTATTCTATGAACTCTGGCAGTCTTTGATAACTTCTTTTAGATGAAGAAGGAAAAAGAAATATCGAAATACTCACATGTGCTGTAAATAATCATTGTGAAACCACCTTGTGTCACACATAGTCAATAATAGTTTTGCTTGCCAGTGAACATCACAGCTGTGCACAGCAGTGCTGGACTCAGAAACAGGTAAGCTAGCAGGTTTCTTTTGAGGCCCTAGGAGCTCCTGCAGTTGTCACCAAGCTCTTACAGACTTCTAGCAGTAGAAATCTTAAAACAAATAAAACTAACCTCCCCCCAAAACCCCCAAAACAAATGAACAAACAAGCAAAAAACCCAAACAAACCAAAATCAAAACAAAACCCGTTGGAAGGAAAAAAAAAATTATTATTATAGTGCAAATAATGAAAATTCTTGGAAGTATTTCCCATTCAATTGCACATGGGTGTCTTGATTGCATGAATTCAACTTATTTCACCTTTTCCAAAGGGAGGTATGTGGTGGAATTCAACTATTATCATCTTAGTTCTGCAGACACTTCTGACTTAAAACCAAGAGGAATTTCTAAGAACGAGATTCAGCAGTCTTAGGAGATCTCTTCTCCTTGTATATAATATCTCTTTGAAGATGTTTCTGCCTGTATCAGTTTTTTCCTGACCTCCCAATCTCTGGTACAGACTTTTTTTTCCTCCCAGTTGTGCTGAGAGTATATTTAATGGTTTGATACCATTCATTTAGAACCTTGATAAAAGATCTTCAGACCCAGTATTATAACTGTGTTACAAATCATAGCAACAATGTATCAGAATGCATTCTTGACAAAGAAACACTGCTCCAGCTTGGTGGTTGACTCCTCAGCAGAGCTTGATTTTAATTCATTTAATCCAATCTACCTAGGTGCCATATTTAAGGAAGTTGCACTTTTGTCAGTCCTTCTAGCAGCTGAAACACATTCAGTCCTTTTAAAGTTGACAACATCTGAGAAATAAGCAGAACTATCAAGTTGAAATGGGAGATTCTCTGTCCTTGTATTTCTTGACAATGAATAACTTGGAGGATATCTGGTAAAACTGTGCAACTGTTGATTTCTTCACTCTGGCTTTGAAAAGGTAATTGGATATAATTTATTTGAGATTTAGTATTCCTGTCTTACTTACAGAAAGGGAACATTTGCTTCAGAAACCAAGAGCTTTCTTGTGCCAAATTTTGTAAGTGACTGTGAGGAAAAGGTAGCAAGAGTCAAATTCACTAATTTCTTTATGAAGCTTTATAGTTATTTCAATAGGTTTTCTTAGGAGAGTGCCATGATTCTTAATTCATAATTAACCTGTGAGTTATTAAACTTCCAGTTCAATGAGTCTCTTGCTTTAAGTTTGTAGAATAATTTCTGGCATAGATGAGTGGAAATTACCTCAATGCACAATATAGTGAGAACATCAAAAATTTTGAAAATGGTTATTCCTTCATCCTGTTTTAAAACCTGAAAAACTTCTATGCATTTAAAGCACAAAATTGCATATTGATTTTAAATGTTCATTTTTGATCTGTGTAAGCTGAAACAGATGTTTTTACAAATATTTGACTGAGGCTGCCAGAGATTTTTTATTAGCTTAAATAGGAATTCTTGCTTCTCTGTTTCACAGGTCTGTAGGCCATATTTGTCTTGCCTGCAGATCATTAGTATGAAGACCGATAGAACTGGAAGTTAATGTTTTGATGTGGCTGAGTAAGGTCCAGATTGTAAATAAATGAAACTTCTGTTTTCAGTCTGTTTTGCTGTAGAAAAGACCTTGCATATAATGTGACGTATCTTGCATTAAGTTTTATTTAGGATGTTTTAGAGAATAACAGAAAAATGCTGTTGTAAACTCCACCAATTCTGTAAAAAAAAAAAAAAAAAAAAAAAAAAAAAAAAAAAAACAAAAACCCACAACTTTTTTGCAGAGAGAATGTCTGGTTAAAATGGCATTTTTTTTTTTTTTTGTGCTCATATCATTGTCAGACATCAATTTCTGATATTGTTGTTAGCCAAATCAAATCAAAACTATACCTATTTGCTATTATGCTTGTGTTCTGCCCATCTCTATTTTAAATGTTTCTTTTAGAAATTTGGAGATGATAACTTTCTAGATACACTTTCCTACCTTTTGCCAAGTTCTACAGAAAGCTAACAAAAGTTCGTGCTATAACCAGACAAAAAGTGCTGCATTCTTAATCTCTCTTGCTCCTGAGGGCTGTCTAGAAAATTTTCCATTTTCCGTCTGGAACCATATTGACTGTTACATCTGTTTTTTGTCATCATTCTTTTAGCTGTCATTGCTCCCATTAAAAATGGGTTGGCAGCTTAACTGTCCTCCATCTTACTTCATCTTCCCTTGATGAAAAGGAAGGAGAAAGAATTTGTTTCAAAAAAACCCTTTTGAGTCTCAGTTGCTGTTGTGATGCGTTAAACTGAATTAGAGCATTAAGATTTTCCCACTAATGAACTGTACCAGGAGGAGCTCCTTTTTCTGTGTCTGTTTTTTTCACGGTTCTGTCTTTCGTGGTACTCATAAAATGGTGTAAGTTAGCTTTAAGATTTTATTATCTAGTTTCAAAAGACAGTACAACATACTTCATTGCCACCACTCACCTCAGCAATTATCCACTTCACTTACAATAACTTGACCTCACTCTATGCTTCCACCATTGTTCTGGTCTTCCTATTGAAAAGTAAAGTTCGGTGCAAGTTTATGGAGGCATTTTCTGAAGAGAAAAAGTATTCACATTTGAAGGGAAAATGAAACACCCTGAAGTTTTTTTTTTGTTTGTTTGTTTTGTTTTTTTTTTTGTTTTTTTTTTTTTTTACATGTTGCAAATTGTTTCTTAAGTTTTCAACTCCTTTATAAATCAGAATCTGTAGTACCACTCAAAGCATACTTATTCTCTGCAAAGATTACAATGTATATTTTATATGAAAAAAAACAACCCTGCAGTTCTTTTCACTGTAGATATGATACAGATACCACTGCTAATGTCAATTTGCATTTCTTAATTGAAATTTCAATAATAAATGTTAAAATGTAAAATGAGTATTATGTTCCTATGAGTGTTTTTGTGTGAAAAGTGAAAGGAGATAATGGATTTTAAGACATCAATAGATAATTAAAAGGGTGTATGTTTCTCATGTAATGAAGAGAAAACAAATCAAAACAGGTTCTCTTTGAAGAAACACAGCAACATAGAACCACAGATCAACTCCAACCATGAAGTTAACACTGCCATGTCCACCACTAAGACTTTAAACAGGGAAGTGGGTAACTCAACCACTTCCCTGAGCAGCCTGTTCCAATGCTTGACAACTGTTTTAATACATTTTTCATAGTATCCCATACAAACCTCCCCTGGTGCAACTTGAGACCCTTTCCTTTAGTCTTACTGCTTGTTCCCTGGGAGAAGAAACTGATACCTCTTTTCAGACAACTGTAGAGAGTGGGAAGGTTTCCCCTAAGCCTCTTTTTTTCCCATGCTAAACATGGATCAAATTTGCTGATGATAGGAAGTGGGGGTGAGTGGCTGATAAACCCAAAAGCTGTGCTACCATTCATCGAGACCTTGATAGGCTGGAGAATTGAGCAGAGAGAAATGTAATGAGGTTCAACAAGGACAAGTGTAGGGTCCTGTACCTGGGGAGGAAGAATGCCAAGTACCAGGTGAGGGTAGTAGAGTACTGGAACAGGCTGCTCAGAAGGATTATGAATTCTCTCTCTCTGGGGACTTTCAAAATCCACGCAGGCACATTCCTGTGCAACCTGCTGTAGGTAGCCCTGCCTTGGCAGGGGTTTGGACTAGGTGATCTTCAGAAGTCCCTTCCAAAACAAACAAGTTTATAATTCTATGATTCTTAGACTATGTAGACATCTTGGGTGCAATTAACTGAAATTTTACAGACGAGTAAATTTCTATTTGACATAAAACCTTGGTTTGGTAGTTTTCTCGTGCTTAATTGTCTAACTGAAATTCCACTTTGGATGGAGTTGTGCTTTCTCTCTTCTTAAATTTGCCAAAAATGACTTGGTATTAATCAGTGTCATCACTTTGAGGCCTAGAATTTGGGTTATGTCTTTTGGCAGGTGCTTTGCAAGTACATATGGGTTTTTCATGTTCCAGATATTTGTGGGTACTAGTAAGACATTGTGCCTACATATTTGAAAAAAAAATATGGGGATTGTGATTGTAGTCCAGGAGATGGCATTTGAACAACTATAAATCTGCAAAATTTGAGGCAGAAAAGTAATTAATCAATTAATTTATTTGGTGCTAAACAGATGCATGTGTTCCCCTAATGTCTATTTATTGTACAGAAATTCAGTTGTCATGGGTTCAGCAGCAGCAGTCGTCTTTCTCCTTTAAGTAGTAGCTGGTGCAGCACTGTATTTTTGGGGTTTTGGCGTGGGAACAGTGCTGATAACACCAGTGTTTATAGTTAGGGCTTAGAATATTTAGGCTGGCAGAGAACTTTCTGAGTTTCATGCTTTGCAAGGGAAGAGGGGAGCCGGGAAGAAGCCGGGCGGAAGGAGAGACAGGGCACCTGACCCAAATTGACCAAAGAGGTATTCCACACAAACAGCACGTCATGTCCAGGATGTAGAAACGGAGAGCAGAGACCCAGAAGGGTGATGGTACAGAGGGGGTGTGCGCAGCATGGTTGGGATTTGGTATGAGGTGATGAGGTGCACTGTGTAGTCAAGCTTGGTATCTGGTGATGGGGGGGGCACTGTGTGGCGTGGCTAGGTATCATGTGAAGATCTCTTGTATTCTCTTTCCTTGTATTTCTCTTGTATAATTATTGGTGGTAGCAGTAGTGATTTGTGTTATAACTTAGTTACTAAACTGTTCTTATCTCAAC